>CAIGRN010144077.1:0-16777 GCA_903798345.1 Fraxinus anomala
ACTTAACGCATTTACTTTGCACAAATTGACATTGTTCCATTTACGTGTTTACTTGTGTCTAGATTATTCTCTATCATTTGCGTGTTCATTATATTAAAATCTTGAGTGATAAAAGAAAAAGTTTTAATAACCAATTAACCCCCCTCTTGGTTAGCCAATCTTGAGCTTTCATCATATGCATAAAGTTTACTTACTAAACGTTCGCTCATTCCACGTTATCCCTCTTCATTATTCAGAAATGAAGGCAAAATGATTCGTGACGATTACTTGTGCAGCAACAATCTCAATTCTAACACATTTTTCATCTCACGACTATTGGTTAGACCTTATAGCCTATAGGTGTCAATCCTAACCGTCATAGGCCTGTTGTGACCTTAAATAAACTGAAAAGTGGTCACCATACGCCATAGGCATGCCATCATAAAAGTTGAATGAACTCACTTGCTGAAGAGCTGTCAAATCTGCTACGGAGTATATCCACACGAAAGATCTTTAGGCTGAAGCGATGTCACTGGAAGATGCCTTGTGAATCAAAGGTCTGTCACTTCAGAAGGACGAGGTTACATGGAATGCAGGTCTTGTGTGACTTCTATTTTCTTAGCCGGTTCCCACAGTCTACTATGTTGGACGGGGCATAACAAATATATTTTAAAATTGTGTAAATTTAAATTATGTAACTCGTCAAAAGTTTAGTAGGCTGCGAAATTTCAATCCAAGTTGGTTCCTAAACCTAACTACATTACACTCTTCCCAAATATGTTAAAAAGAGAAACTCCATTGCAATTTGCAGGCTATAAAACAAAATTAATATAATTCAGCGTTATACAATACATCTTACATAAAGACCATAGATAATATTATCAGTCATCACATCAGCGGGGGTGTTCAAAGGAAAAACCAGGCCGTCTAATTGCATTTTTGACTTTTCTCTCTATTTTATTTCTTCAGTCATCAGGCCTGGAAGTTTCATTGATCGAAGTTAATGATGGCTCCCATGCACTTGAATATCGGGCCCTTCTCTTTTTGCCATCAGTTTCCAATTTTTCAGGCTTTTTCTTATGATATGGAACAGAACCCATTTTCTTATTAGAAGGGACTGAATCAGATTCTTGTTTTGCTGTTACATCAATGCCAAAAAACCTCACCCGATGGTTTCGAGCTTTTTTATTTGAGCCCGACTTTTCCATAATACTCGATGTAGAAAAATTATCCTTTTGCTGAGACACATTCGTTTCACCCAATTCACTGCTGGTTTTCTTTATTCGACGCCTGAGTTTCTTCACAGTACGGCGTGGAACAATATAGAACTTTTGGCCAGGAACAAGAATCTCTTCGGGCCGAACAGTAGAGTCCCAGGGCCTGCGGAAAACTTCGGGCCTGGTTAAAATAAAAGAAGGGTACTTCTCAATTATCCTGGCTGCTGGAATAGCCATGTAATAATATTCAGCACTGCCACCTGCATGAACAATCTTCAAAGCCCGCAATCCTTTCTCTGCAGGGCCCCTGAAAGCCTGCAACCCCTTCTTCGGCGGCGGGACGGTGGTCCACGGCGGAGCATGGTGGTTGAAAGGTGGAGGAATGGGCTTTTTGTGACCAAAGATTTTGTTCAGCATTTCTGGGTTAAATTTGATTTTACAAAACTTGAAGTCTTTAAAAAATCAAGAATTGACTAGGTACGGATCGATTATTACAAGAACTGAAACCTGCGTACAAGAATTCTCAGATTAATGTTTGAACATTCTAGGCGTATTTTAAAAGGTTTTTTTCGATAATTCTTAAGAATTTTTTGGGTTTATTTCTTTTTTTGGTCATTGAACTTTCAGTGAAATCTCAATTAGGTTTTCCAACTTTAATTTGTCATAGCGATCACTGAACTTCAATTTACTAGCAATTTAGTCATTCCAATAGTCTCATTACTAAAATAAAAATCACAATCCTACAAATCATAATAGAGGTTTCAAATCGTGTTGTTGAAATTGATTCAAATCGAGAAAGTGCATAAGATGTATATAAATCCACACAAAGAGCACAACCACTATCTTAGCACTAGATGGATCTGAAAAAGGCTCCTTTTGGGGAACTGAACGAAGTATGGAAGTTAGAGCTAAAGCAACGTATGAAACTACCACTAGGAAGCTCTGGTTATACTCGACTGAGAGGAGAGGGCTTGCAAAAGCTGCACAAAAAATTGAAAAGTTCGTTGAAAAAGAAAGTTTGGCTTGTCTAAGAATTAAAAAGGTGAACTTTAATAATTGACAACAATTTAACATGTAATGTTTCCAGGTAAATATGTCATCTAATCATGTCCTGCATGTAATATTAGAAAATGAATTGTGTTTAAAAATCAATGGTAATTAATCCAATAGAGCATACTATGAACTCTATTCATTCTCAATTTATTTTGTAGAATTTACCTAGAAATGGAGGACGGAGGATTGGGACATTTAATTTAGTAAAAGTTCATATAGAATAAGTAACAAGTTTAGTGATCTGGTTCCGACTAATTAGACTTGGGTGACCTAATTGAAATTTCATTTCACTGAAAGTTTAGTGAACAAAAATGAAATTAACCCAATGTTTTTTTGAGCATTTCTGAGTTGTCTAACAATAGGATGGTTTTGTCCCTTTCCTTTCATTTGTATGTTGATTCCACGGCAGAAGACTGGTCCAATGGCATTAGGATGATAGTAAAAAACTTTAAAAAACAAAATTGTATCAATAATCCATTAAGGTTTCACGACTTTAAGAATATCCATATCAATGTCTCATGGGTAATTATTTTTTGGTCAATCGCGTCATTATCTGTTTTGAATTTATCCGACTCCAAAACTAATGTTCTTCAGTTAAAAGAGTACAATCGCAAAATTCGATCACTTCATCCAATTCTTTATTCAGCCGGTTCGCGGAGAGTTGTCTCAATTTTTTGGAATGGATTTAGCTGTAATGAGAAAGGTTCACGGGCCAAACTAATTTTAACTCTTTTAAGACGTGGTTTTGTAAGTAATAACTGAAAATATCAGGGCTAAAAAAAAAAAAAAAAAAAAATTTCCAATATTATTTAGGTCTTTTGGTGTAGATTCTTAAAAGCTCATTTATTTAAAAAAAAAAACCCCTCATTTTCAATGACACAATCTCAAGAGGAATAAAGAAGGAAATTTTTTTTTTTTACTTTTCACAAAATCTATTCTCAACAAATTTACACGAATGCAAAAATGTTTGAACCTGAACTAGAAATCCCTTTTAAAGCATAGACAAGAAGAAATTGTACTATTGGCCGTCTATCTTTATGGAGTTATCAATACATTTATAGTGAGAGCTGCCTTGGTATTATTATGTGCCTTCTGAAAAATATTATTGATACAACACTAGTTTAGATGGCACCAAATGTCATTAAATGAAAATTACAATTAAATGAATCAAATAAGTTCACATTTAATTAAATCAAACACATAATCACATAAACTAATACTCTAACATCACTGGTGTTAAATAGGATTATTCGAAGAATATATACCTTTTGATAGAGCATGTTCTCCCGAATAATCACACTTTCTCCGTGTCCTCCGGAACTGGCTTTCAAGATTATGAGAAAGTTACTAGCTTACAAAGTTAACAACAGCACAGTTATAAATGAGAATTTTACTGTTCCTCCGCCAAAATTGGAACGAACAACATGATCCCTATGGAAGGATAACACTGCACAAATCGAGAAATGTAGTGTGTTTCTTTATATTGACATTTAACAAATAAACCTTAAAGAATGATGTAATAATACTCAAATCTCAAGCCAAAACGCTTATTAGATCTCTCTCTACTAAAAACAATTGCATACACCAAGGCCAGTTGTAACAGTTCTTAATACAATCCTTTTTCCTATCACAAAATATTCAATTTACAGAGTAGCGAGAGGACGCCTATAAAAACTCAAACCAGAGTGGTAATGGTACCTATTTAATTCCAAACTACAGAAAATACGAACAAGAAAAATAATAATTTAACCGTCCCATGGTCTAAAAATCAAGCTGAAACCTATAGAAAGGCTCCCTGGTTATGTCGAGGAAAAACAAACCATCTATCAGAAGCGTGAAATTGATGGCTAGCTAGCATGTTCTGGCCCTAATCAACTAAAAAGATGTCCCAATTTATTGGCTCCTTCCATAACTTTACACTTGGGTCCGGCACTTGTTTTTCAAATCAAAACTCGTTTGACATCACATTAGACGATTCAAGATTGGAACTTGAAAATGGAATTGATTTTCAAAAGAAACGTCTCCTCGTTCAGTACTTACTAGACCAGTTGAGTTGTGTATGCTGTGGTTGCTGATAAACACTGGCTGGACTTGTAATGGTTTGAGATTGTTGCAGAAGAGGGTGAACAGTTGCTGCTGTCATTGCCTGTGCAGGGTTGTACATACCTGCAAATGTGCCGTGGCCAGGCTGCATTGGATTAAAAGGCAGCTGACTCTGAGGAAGATTGTAAAACGAACTAGCCTGGAAGGAAGAAATATCCTGACTAGGAGCTGTAAACCATACACCTGAACCCTCACTCTGCAAAGCAAATTCACCACCAACATTAGTGTACTCACCCAACGCATCACCGGACAAGAATCAGAGGATAAGACTTTTCTCTCAAAACAAGGAAACTTGATAAAAAGTTACAATTTCTTCACTTTGATAGACCTTCTTGGGGGAAAAAGGAGAAGTGATTTACTAGGAGATTTTTTATCTTTCCTCATTCTCTTTCTTTACATAGTCCCAAGGGACTCAAAACCATTGCTAACAGCAAGTCATAAATCGAAGTGCAAGATCATAAACCTTAAACAAACCGTATGCTAATAATGAAAACCAGAACCAAAATGATTTGCAACAAATGTAAAAGAGCAAGACAAATACTGGAATAATTCTGTAATATGAGAGAGGTTATTATATTTAAGAACAGTTTTACTAGACAAAATGTTGGGACAACCATTGGCCAAGATTGCAAATGGGGGAGTATAAGCATGACAGCGTCTGCCACATCACCGATGCTCTTACCTTAGAACGTTGTCAAGGGTTTCATAGTTATAACTTTCTTAACATAATTCCAGTACTACGAGCTATGCGTACCCTCTGATGGCAGAAGGTATTCAAGATTGGTTCTAACATTATCTAGGAAGTAAAGCTACCTCAATGTTTTTCGTAACCTCAATAAAACTAAATTTCAAAATGAGTGAACAATGTCAAAATAGATCATGTAAGATGCACAAAAATACACACCTGTTGACTACTGACATAGAGACTATTTTCTTTAACTTGATGGGCAGCAAGATCCTCATTAGACGTTGAAGAAGCAACTGTTGTGGCTGAACTGGTATAGTTGGCCGTGGAAAGGCCGTATGGCCCGTAACTGCCAGGCACTCCCATGTAGGTTGAGTTTCCTGCATTAGGCCCCTGCTTAAATTGAGAAACTGAATATTTGGCAGTTGCCCCAGGTGGAGTTGGAAGCTGGGAGCTCTGCATAACTCCAGCAGCTTGAGTCACGAGTGGTGTTGGAGCAGCAGTGGATAAAACCATAGGGACGCCACCCTGCAACCAGAATATTTCAAAGTAAGCACGGTACCTTCACCAATTGAATGGAAATTACAAGAATTGATAGCAGCAAACCCAGGATCACCTCAAGATACATCTATGTCAACGAGAGAACACCTATGAAAATGAAACCAAAATTTGTGGAGTTTTTCCACCATATACATACAAATGCACACTTGGAATGGCCCCATTTTGGGATAAAGATTAAAACCTGTCAGTATAACGGAAGTTCGACAAAGTAACTTTTTCCAAACAGCACTAGTGTAAGAATCAGCGGTGCCAGCCACCACCATCAAGCATAATGAGATGCCAAAAGCATCTATCAAATTTATTCTAACAATACACTTAACACAATATGCATTCTATAAAGGTTAATATCAAACCATCAGTAAACATTTCAACTTCGCCTCCCTATTTAATTACTAACGCTACTCATGGTGAAAGATATTCTAATTGCAAAGTAGAAGCATGTGTTTCACTATCAAGATTATAAAGAATCAATTATGTTGGTTACACTGAAATTCACAAAATTAATGGGAATTATAGATTATAAAGAATCAATTTATGTTGGTTATCCTAAAATAGACAAAAATGATAGGAATCATAGATCAACTTGTAGTTACTACATCATAAAGATATTCTTTTACAGTTTCGGTAACTACATGGAAATGCTTACACTTTTACATGTATAGATCATTTGACTTCACAATGAGTAAATAAAGTACATATGAATCCAAGAAAGAAAACCAGCAACTAGATAATAACCTATAACCAGAAAATCCAAAAAAAAAAAAAAAAAAAAAAAAGAAAAAAGAAAACAAAAAAAAAAAACAAAAAACTAAAAAAAAACAAAAAAAAAAAAAAAAAAAAAAAAAAAAAAAAAAAAAACCTAATTTTGACAAAGAATCTTAAGTTTCAGAATCATCAGAACTAACTTGAATGATTCTGATACCTATAATCGGTGCAGAAAACAAAAGGATCTAGCAAAGGCAAGTTAAGAGAGTTTTTGGAAGAAGCCAGGCTCTTTCCAAGATACAATATTTGCCAAAACCCTTCTTAGTTCAACCCTGTTACAGAATAATATTAGGAGCTACTTAGTGGCTAATTCGCTCCTAATTACAGTAACGTAGCTATACCGTAAATAGACAAATTAACATACCATAATTAGAGAGATTGTATGTGTATATATACCGTCGGTTTATATTGAATAAATTATCAGAAAATATTCTTCAATTCCTCTGTTAACTCACATGGTATCAGAGCCAAGTTTGGCTCAGATTTAACTTTCTGATCTTCGCTGGTTTCACCTGGAAACCAGGTCTTGGTCGTAGGTCACGTAGTGACCATTCTCTCTCACCATCGGCAAGGGAAGAGGCGCGAGTTTCTGGCCAGCCAGTTCCCAAAGTCTGGTTGCCGAAGTCGACTGCTAATTTCCAGCCGTATCCCGAATACCTTGGTGGCCGCGTTTCTGTGTGTGCGGCGCTTCTGCGAGTGCGGCTTCACTGTGTACAGCTTGGCTGTGGCTTTGCATTTCCATCTTTGCGTGTGATCGACGACGGGTTTCATCTCCAGCTCGCCAGTGATCGAACTGTTTTGCGTGGGTTTGGCTGTGGGTTCGAACTGGGCCTCTGCGTGTGATCAGTGTTGGGTGTAAGGTATTTCTCCAATTCTTGGCTGGTCTGTTATTTATTTGGGCCTGGGTCATTTGGGCTGTTATTTATTTGGGCTGGGTAATTTGTTTGGGCCCCTTTTCGTAGAAGTGTTATTACCTTTGCCTATTGCTTTGGGACTTTAGTGGCAAATGACTGAGTTCAATGGATCCGTGAGTGAGATGATTCCAATAATGTCCAAAATTACTGAACATAAATTGAATGGCACCAATTATTTGGAATGGAGTAAGACAATTAGAGTCTATTTACGGAGCATAGACAAAGATGATCACTTAACTGAAGATCCACCTAAAGATGATACCAAACAGGGCTGGCTGAGAGAAGATGCACGACTCTTTTTACAAATCAGAAATTCTATCAATAGTGAGGTAATTGGTTTAATTAATCACTGTGAATTTGTAAAAGAACTAATGGATTATCTGGAGTTTTTGTATTCTTGCAAAGGAAATGTGTCACGAATTTACGAGGTTTGCAAGGCCTTTTATTGTGCTGAAAAGGAAACCAAGTCTCTCACAGCTTATTTCATGGACTTCAAAAGGACGTATGAAGAACTTAATATGCTATTGCCATTCAGCACTGATGTTAATATACAACAAATTCAAAGGGAGCAAATGGCTGTTATGAGCTTCTTGGCTGGTCTTCCTTCCGAATTCGAGAATTCCAAATCTCAAATTCTCTCTAACTCCGAAATTCCCTCTCTTCAAGATGTCTTTAGTAGAGTTCTGCGCAGTGAAAATACATCACCTATGCAGCAAAATAACGTTCTTGTTGCCAAAGGAGGGGGGGATGACTATGGGAGGAGGACGAACAACAGGGGAAGAGGAAGCAAGACTACTGATAACCGTAATGATGATTCAAACAGCGTTGTGTGCTACTACTGCCATGAGCTAGGCCACACCAAGCCATACTGTAAGAAATTGCAGAATCGCAATCAGAGAACTCGGACTGTCAATGTTGCTGCTACCCCTAGTTCATCTTCTGAGAAAATAGTTATGATATCAGCTGACGAGTTTGCCAAATTCTCCCAGTATCAAGAATCACTGAAGGAATCCACTTCAGTCACTGCCATTGCTGAGTCAGGTAAAACATGTCTTATCTCCTCTTCAAACAACTGGGTAATTGATTAAGGTGCCACAAATCATATGACAGGTAATTCTAATACCTTCTCTAGCTTTCGATCACACAAAGCTCCCTCTCCTGTTACCATAGCTGATAGGTCAACCTATAACATTGTGGGATCTGGGACTGTTAAACCAACGTCCTCTATTACCTTGTCATTTGTTCTAAGTCTACCAAAACTTGCTTTTAATTTGATTTCTGTAAGTAGACTTACCAAAGATCTTAACTGTTGTATCTCATTCTCTCCGGATCATTGTCTTTTTTCATAATCTTATAACGAAGCAGAATATTGGTAAAGGACATCTATCTGATGGTCTTTATATTCTTGATACGTGGGGGCCTCGATCTGTTGCTTGTTCCAGTACCGTCTCTCCAGTTATAGCACATTGTCAGTTGGGACATCCATCTCTGTCTATGTTAAAGAAGCTATGTCCTCAGTTCCATGATGTATCTTCACTAGATTGTGAGTCATGTCATTTTGCAAAACATCACCGTAGCTCGTTAGCTCCAAGAATTAATAAACGAGCTGAGTTTGCTTTTGAATTGGTTCATTCTGATGTTTGGGGACCATGTCATGTTGTGTCTAAAACTGGGTTTAGATACTTTATTACTTTTGTGGATGATTTTTCTCGAATGACATGGATTTACTTTATGAAAAATCGATCTGAAGTGTTTTCTCATTTTTGTGCCTTTCATGCTGAAATTAAAACCCAATTTAATACTTCTGTGCATATATTAAGAAGTGATAATGCCAAGGAATACACGTCAGACTCATTCCAAACTTACATGACTCGACATTGGATTCTTCACCAATCCTCCTGTTTTGATACTCCTTCTCCAAATGGAGTTGCTGAGAGAAAGTATAGACATCTACTTGAAACAGCTCGAGCCCTTTTGTTTCAAGCGAAAGTTCCTAAGCCGTTCTGGGCTGAAGACGTCTCTACAGCTTGCTTTCTGATTAATCGCATGCCATCTATAGCACTTAATGGTAATATTCCATACAGTGTTCTATTTCCAAACAAGTCCCTGTTCACAGTGGAACCACAGGTATTTGGAAGCACCTGTTATGTTCGTGATGTAAGGCCATCTGTTACTAAACTAGATCCAAAAGTCTTGAACTGTGCTTTTCTAGGATATTCTCGTCTTCAAAAAGGGTATCGTTGCTACTCTCCTGATCTCCATAAATATCTAGTTTCTACTGATGTGGTCTTTTCGGAAAATACACCATTCTTCTCCTCTCCTTCCATCCCTACAAGTCAAGGGGAGAAAGATGAGTGGCTAATCCACCAAATCACACATCGAAGTGCTCCTACTCAGCAATCAGATGCTGGTGCTTCTCGTACATCTCCCGGGACTTTAATGAACAACTTCCTGCTCAAGCACAACCGCCTATTATTCACGTTTACTCCAGAAGGCACGAGATCAAGGATACATGTCCTGCACCAGCTACTTCGTCATCTGATCCTCCAAATGACCTTGACCTTCCCATTAGCCTTCGTAAAGGTAAACGTCAGTGCACTCTCCCTAATTCTATTTATCCCATGGCTAACTTTATTTCATATGACCATTTGTCTCCTGCGTCTAGTTCTTTAATTGCCTCTTTAGACTCAGTCTCTGTACCCAAGACAGTAAAAGAAGCATTGGGTCATCCTGGATGGAACAATGCGATGCTTGAGGAGATACATGCTTTAGATGAAAATCACACATGGGAGTTGGTAGATCTACCTAAAGGTAAGAAAGCTGTGGGATAAATGGGTCTTTGCTATCAAAGTTAATCCAGATGGTTCTGTGGCAAGACTTAAAGCCAAACTTGTTGCAAAAGGATATGCTCAGACTTATGGAGTGGATTATTCAAATACCTTCTCTCCGTTGGCCAAACTTACCTCTGTCCACCTATTTATATCCATCGCTGCATCTCAAGATTGGCCTTTACACCAGTTGGACATTAAGAATGCATTCCTTCATGGTGATCTCCAAGAAGAGGTGTACATGGAATCACCACCTGGGTTTGTTGCTCAGGGGGAGTATGGGAAAGTTTGTCATCTGAAAAAATCTCTGTATGGTCTAAAACAAAGTCCCCGCGCCTGGTTTGGTAAGTTTAGTGAGGTAGCTCATGAGTTTGGGCTGAAGAAGAGCAAGTGTGATCACTCCGTCTTCTACAAACAGTCAGCGGCTAGCATTATTCTCCTTGTCATTTATGTTGATGACATTGTCATTACAGGAGATGATTGTGCAGGAATCTCCTCTCTCAAGTTATTTCTACATACCAAGTTTCACACAAAAGACTTGGGACAACTAAAATATTTTTTGGGAATAGAAGTAACAAGAAGCAGAAAAGGGATCTTCTTGTCTCAACGAAAATATGTACTTGATCTGCTTGTAGAAACTAGAAAGATGGGAGTCAAGCCATGCAGCACACCAATGGTTCCCAATGTACATCTTACAAAAGATGATGGTTATTCCTTTGATGATTCGGAAAAGTACAGGAGATTAGTTGGGAAATTAAACTATCTCACAGTGACTTGTCCAGATATTGCTCATGTTGTCAGTATTGTCAGCCAATTTATGTCTGCGCCTACAGTAAAACATTGGGCAGCCTTGGAACAGATACTGTGTTACTTGAAAAGAGCTCCTGGCCTTGGCATAGTGTATAGCAATCGCGGACACACTCGTATTGAAGGTTTTGCAGATGCTGATTGGGCTGGATCCAAAATTGATAGACGGTCCACTACAGGATATTACGTCTTTGTTGGTGGAAACCTTGTGTCCTAGAGGAGCAAGAGGCAGAATGTCGTATCCCGGTCTAGTACAGAATCGGAGTACAGGGCCATGGCACAGGCCACATGTGAAATTTTGTGGATACATCTTCTAGCTGAAGTTGGATTGAAGCCTCCGGTACCAGCAAAACTCTGGTGTGACAACCAAGCTGCTCTTCGTATCGCCTCAAATCCAGTATACCATGAAAGGACTAAACACATTGAGGTCGACTGTCATTTCATTCGTGAGAAAATCCAGGAAAATTTAATCTCTATTGGTTATGTGAAGATTGGAGAGCAACTTGGGGATATCTTCACAAAGGCATTAAATGGGACTAGGGTTGAGTATCTTTGTAACAAGCTGGGCATGATAAACATCTATGCTCCAACTTGAGGGGGAGTGTTACAGAATAATAAGTAACGTAGCTATACCGTAAATAGACAAATTAACATACCATAATTAGAGAGATTGTATGTGTATATATACCGTCGGTTTATATTGAATAAATTATCGAAAAATATTCTTCAATTCCTCTGTTAACTCACAAACCCATATATAGAATGAATCTCAATTAGTTAGCTCCACACCTCTTTTTCACAAGTATTTCAAGTCTCAGTCAATTCTCATCTTCAGGAATTTGTAAATATAGAACTTTATCATAAAAGTCAATCAATTTTTCTAGTCTCAATGATACTGGTTTTACAGGAAATTTGTATAATTCTCCATTCAGAACTTAAAAAGTCTTACTGGGTTTATGAATTCTTGGACCCATTCAGAGTTTCGTCTTAAGAGTCAATTTTTTTTCCCTCTTCTTTATAGTTTTGCAATTGACAGCACTTCTTTTTTGTGTTTTGGTCTATCATAGATTCAGATTAGCTCTATCTTGTACCTGCAGAACTCATAGCTCTAACTTACCTTACAGCACCAAACCACCACAACCAAGGTCCATGTCACTGTTCATAAGTGCCAAACTCACCAGGGATAAGTACTTTCAGGAAATTCAAGCCTATGCTCTCTCTACATTCCTATCCATCTATAAATCTTCAGAGCCCAGAAGCTTTTAGCATTTTATTAACACAATTCATGTTGATTACCAAACCTAGATCATTTACTGGGACTGCCCATCAACGTTCTAAGGGACAACAAAAGATAAACCCTACAAGGATGGCCTACAAAAGCTTTAGACAACCTGATAGGCCCCCAATCTAACACAAGTATTCGAGAAGAATCAGGAAGAATGGAGAGAAGGGGGGCAGCAACTAATTCTGTTAGGAAGGCAGCGATGTAACCAAAATCTGTTTTAACACACTTATAACTAATAGACGAGAGAACAGAGGAGGATATGACTCTTGTGAGTGAAGTGAGGTATAGGAGAGATTCAGCCCTCTCAAAAGGCTGCTAAGTATCATTCCTGTTTTCTGCAATTTTCCATTCAATCAATACAAAGCCCTTTTGGCTCTCATCATTCCATTGTTCTTTACAATCACAGTTGATTCCTATCAAAACTGGTATCAGAGCACCCAAAAAATAGCCATACACGACCATGACTCTTGCGAACAGAATGGGGGAATTAGAACAGAAGGTTGAAAGCAATCATCAGGAGCTGCAATCCGGTCTCAAAATCCTACGTTCAGTGTTTAAGTCAATACATTCCAAGTTCAATCTATTGCTGCACACTTGGGAAGGCCAGGAAAGAGAATGGAAGGAGAAGGGCCCAACTATTGAAAACTCGCCGGGGACACAAGCTGAATCGGGATTAACACAGTCAAGGCCAGGTGAGAGTCAGAATAGTACAGGGGCAGTTAGTGATTGGAGGATGGAACCACATGTTCGACGACTGGAGATGCCCGTATTTGAAGGAGATGATCTGGATTGGTGGATTTTTCAGGTAGAGCGGTACCTTCGCCTCAACCGAATAAGTGAGGAAGATAAGGATAAAGCCGCTGCCGTATGCTTTGACGATGAGGCCCTGGCATGGTTTAAGTGGAAGAGAAGCGTCGTTCACTGAGAAATTGGAAGGAACTGAAGGCACAACTCCTGCATCGATTCAGTCCCACGCAGGGGGGCTCCTTGTGTGCTCAATTCCTGTCTCTCAAGCAGATTCACACGGTCAGAGACTACCGCCGGAGATTTTAAACATTAGCAACTCCATTGAAGGACGTCTCCGAAGAGATTCTGGAATCAATTTTCCTTAATAGGCTAGTGCCATAAATCAGGGCTTAGGTTTATTTACTCAGGCCACTGGGCTTAGAGCAAATTATAGAAGTAACCCAAATGGTAGAGGACCTAAATACCCTTAGCCAAACAAACCATATCAATTCCGGCCCAATTAAACCCAAAAGCATTCCTTATAACAGCCCAAACCCACCTCAAGCCCTCAATGCTCAAAATCGAAACACCGTACCCCTAAATCTAATCTCCAATCGCCCCAGCTTTTCCGCCAAATTTCCCACGACTTTCAAGAGACTTACGGATGCAAAAATTCAAACAAAACGAGATAAAGGTTTGTGCTTCGCTGTGACGAGAAGTTTACTATTGGCCATAAATGTAAGAATAAGGAGCCACAAGTGTTGGTTATTCGAGAGTTGGAAGGGAAGGAGCAGTGTATTGTGTCGGATGAGTTGGTTGAGACTCGATGTCCCAGGAGGTTGAAGAAAAATTGATGGGTCAGCCGGTCGAACTCTCCATTAATTCGGTAGTTGGGTTGAGGGCTCCGAGAACAATGAAAATGAAGGGGTCGCTCGGTCAGAGGAACGTCGTAGAACTAATCGACGTTGGAGCTTCCCACAATTTCATCTCAGCCGGATTAGTGCAGGAGGTACGGCTCTCATTATCGGGCACTGCTAGTTACGGTGTAATAATGGAGACGGAATTGACTGTAAAAGGAGAAGGCATCTGCAGGCATGTAACCTTGAAGCTGCCGTGGTTGAGGACTTCTTGCCTCTGGAGTTGGGTAGCTCCGACGTCATACTTGGAATGCAGTGGTTGCAGAAATTAGGAAAAATGCAAATCCACTAGAATAGTCTGACAATGTCATTTACGATGGCAGGGTGACTCTTAACTTACAAGGGGATCTGAGCCTCAGTAAAATTCCAGTGTCATTAAAATCTATGTGGAAGGCCTTCAAGGAACAAGGTGAGGGACTGCTACTGGAATTAGGAACCATCACTATATCTTCCACTCCATCTTTACATCAGCCACCAGCGATCATTGGAGAAGTTCTGGAGGAATTTAAGGCAGTTTTTGAGGATATCACTCAGCTACCACCCAGACGACATCAGGACCATGCAGTTGTATTAAAATCCGGGGATGAACCAGCCAGTGTACGGCATTACCGATACCCTCCCTTCCAGAAGAATGAAATTGAGCGACTAGTTCAGGAGATGTTGGCGACGGGTATTATCTAGCATAGCACGAGTTCCTTCTCTAGCCCTGGCTCTTAGTAAAGAAAAAATATGGGAGTTGGCAATTTCGCGTAGATTACCGGGCTTTAAACAAGGTGATTGTTCCCGACAAATTTTCGATTTCTGTTATTGATGAACTACTAAATGAGTTACACGGAGCTAAGATATTCTCAAAAATCGACCTCCGGTCAGGGTACCATCAGATTTGAGCTAAGGCGGAAGATATGCCGAAGACCGTTTTCCAAACCCATGAAGGACATTTTGAATTTCTTGTCATGCCCTTCGGCTTCACCAACGCACTGGCCACCTTTTAGTCCCTAATGAATTATATCTTCAGAAACGAGCTCAAGAAATGTGTATTGCTGTTCTTTGAAGATATATTGGCATATAGCCGAACGGAGGTTGAGCATAGGGATCACATGCGGGGGGTGATGCAGATCTTGGTAAACAATCAACTCTTCGCCAACAAAAAGAAATGTTCCTTTGGTCAGAGGGAGATTGAATATCTCAGGCATATTATTTCAGAGCAGGGAGTAGCAGCTGACCGGTCCAAAGTTGCAACAATGAGCAACTGACCCCGGCCAAAAAACTTCCAAGGAGCTGCGATGTTTCCTGGGATTATCTAGGTACTACATGCGCTTTGTAGAGGGATATGGGAAAATAGCGTGGCCCCTTACTCAACAATTAAAGAAGATAGCTTTGGGTGGAACGACACGGCTAAGGTTGCTTTCATTAAGCTTAAGGAGGCCATGACAACGGTTTTGGTGTTAGCTCCTCCAGATTTTTCACAACATTTCATTATTGAAATTGACGCATCCGGACATGGTTTAGGTGCGGTATTAATGCAGAATCAGCGACCATAGCTTATTTTAGTCAAGTTCTTCCACCAAGAACTCAAGGTAAATCCATTTATGAGAGGGAGCTAATGGCGATCGTATTGGCAGTACAAAAATTGAGACATTACCTACTTGGAAGACGATTCGTGGTAAGAACGGATCAAAAGAGCCTCAACTTCCTCCTCGAGCAACGGGAGGTAAGAATATCAGAAATGGTTGATAAAATTGTTGGGTTTTGACTTCGACATCGAGTACAAACCAAGACTGGAAAATAGGGCAACAGATACACTGTCTCGAAAGGGGGGGGACTATCACCTTAATGGCTCTTAGCATCCCCAGTGTCTTACAAATAGATGAAGTGATTAAAGCAAAGACGAAAGACTACGACTTGGGCTGCATTAGGGCTGCCGTTAAGGATAAGCCATCTTCATGCATGGGATATACACTCATTCAAGGAGTCTTATTATACAAGGGCAGGATCACCTTACCTAAGGACTCTTCCTTAGTTTGTTGCCTTTACAAGAAGGGCACGATAACAAACTAGGCGGACATGATGGTTTCCTTAAAACTTACAAGAGAGTGGCTTGCACATTTTACTGGCACATTTTATTGGATTCGTATGAAGGATGTCGGGAGTACGTGGCTGCTTGTGGGGTTTGTCAACAGTTTAAATATTCAACTCTGGCTCCAACAAGCCTCTACCGATTCCAGAGCAGGTTTGGGAAGATATATCTATAGATTTCATAGAAGGGTTGCCTATGTCATAGGGGTTTGATTCCATTCTAGTAGTGGTGGACCACCTAAGTAAATATGCTCATTTCATTGGACTTAAAAACCCATTCACCGCACCCTCGGTCGCGTCAGTCTTCATTAAAAAGAGTTTGTTTGCATAGAATGCCACGCTGGTAATATCTGACAGAGATAAGGTGTTTTTTTAATGTAAATTTTGGAGTTAAATGTTTCGAGGGGACTAAATTAAAACATAGTTCAGCCTATCACCCACAGATCGACGAACAAACGGAGGTGGTTAATCGGGGGATCGAAACATATCTCCGCTGCTTTGTTGCCTTCTGGCCGAAAGAATGGCGCCGCTTTTTGTCTTGGGCAGAACTTTCATATAACACTTCGTTCCATGTATCTGCACAACTTACATCCTTTCGCATACTATATGGGAGAGAGCCCCCATCTCTATTGCCCTCTGAGACAGGCACCACAGTTGTTTCTTCCGTGGACCAACAATTAGTGGAACGTTATAGGGTTTCACAGACCGCGAGTTTAGCTCCCGAGGTACTACGCCTCAAGGCCGCCTTCCCCTCATTCTGAGACCGACAAGCTTGAACAACTAGTACACACGCACTCTATGAGTAGGATGTTAGGGAGAATGTCTGCATATGATCATATCATTAGTGCACTATTTGGTAAA
>CAIGRN010144091.1:0-19159 GCA_903798345.1 Fraxinus anomala
TCTATCTAACATACTCCCTTTCTCATGAAGCAATCATCGACTTGTGTGTGTTAAGCATATAACATCCTTCCTCTACGATCTTGACAACCTATGGAAATGGCAAGATTGGCGACCAAGGGGTGGTAAGGGAAAGATAAGAACTCATAAAAATAGGCTTTGAAACTACAAAAGACAACCAAGATTTGTGAAGTGCGTTCAAGCTCGAGCCTGGGCCTTTTTTTAGTAGATGTTTTATGAATGTGGAAGGCTTGGCTCTGCGGGTGGTTTTTTTTCTCATCTTGGTAGGTGCTTGCCACTCGGCTTCCTCATCTAGAGTTTATGTTTCCTCCTTCAATCTTCTCGAAAACTTTGAGACTTTTATCTAAAAAATTATAAACACACACACTTAGGAGTGCATATATTTTTTCGAATAACGTTATTTGTATAAAGTGAAGATCATTCTTCAGTGAAGTGATGTGAGGTGAAATGATAAGATCAATTAAAACTATGATATGAGATTTATTGATGTTATCATTTAACATCACATTATCATCACTCTAATCAAATAACATTAATGGTATAGTTAGTGGAATAGTGCAAAAATTTTGAAAATATTATGATAACATAGAAGGTATTTTTTAGTGGTGAGACCCTCTCATTAAGTTATTTGGGTTTAATAAATATGAAAAAGTTTCATAAAATTTATATTTTTGTGATAAATCTAACAAATTACATTCTTAATGAATTGTACAATTACTATAAATTATTGACTTACAAATAAATTGTTGTAAAATGTTTAGAATTAACATTAGAATCACGTTAAATGCCTTATCAGACAATTTTTCACATTCATACAGATGTTCCTTTCTCAACTCAAGAAGTTTCACACGAGCATCTTCACCTCAATTAACTCTGCTTTACAGTCAATCCGTGAATGCAACTTCAATATTATCTTCAAAGCAAAATGCAACTAGCCAATTCAACCCAGCAGATTACAGTTACACATGTGCAGATGAAAAAGAAACCATGAATTATGCTAGCGAGCTGAGCAACTGCGTTAAGGCATCAAACTTAGGCAGGGCTAGAGCAATCCACGCTAGACTCATTAAAACTTCATGGTTTGTGTTAGATTCTTTGTATCTTCACAACCATTTAATAAATGCGTATGTGAAATGCGGTGACACTTCGAATGGTCTCCAATTGTTCAACGAAATGCCCAAGAAGAACGTCGTATCTTGGACGGCCCTCATTGCAGGCTTTGTGCAAAAGGGTTTTCCAATTGAAGCATTTTCTCTATTTTCCCAAATGCATAGGAGTGGAATTAGGCCCAATGAGTTCAGTTTTGTGAGTGCACTCCACACATGCTCATTTTCGGAAAACTTAAGCTTATTACACGCCTATCAAGTTTATGCGATGATTATTAGACTTGGATTTGAGAATAATGTATTCTTAGTGAATGCATTTTTGACTGGTTTAATAAGTCATGGTATGCTAGAAGAAGCTATGGAGGTGTTTGAAGGATGTTTTCAGAGAGACATTGTGTCTTGGAATGCTATATTAGGTGGTTGCTTGAAGTTTTCTTGTGAAGATATTCCTAGGTTTTGGTGTAGGATGATTATTGAAGGAGTGGTGCCAGATGAGTTTACTTACTCTACTGTGCTTACCGGGATGGCTGAGCTTTCAAATCTTGAAATCGGATTGCAAGTTCATGCACGACTGGCAAAGTCTGGTCATGGAAGTGATATGTGTGTGGGGAACTCCCTGGTGGATATGTACTTGAAAAGTCAGAGAATGTGTGATGGTTTGAAAGCCTTCGAGGAGATTACTGTGAAGGATGTGTGCTCCTGGAGTCAGATGGCAGCTGGATGTTTGAATTGTGGGGAGCCCCTTGAGGTGCTTAGGGTGATTGGGAAGATGAGAAGGGATGGTGTGAAGCCTAATAAGTTTACTCTTGCAACGGGGCTTAATGCATGTGCCAATTTGGCTTCTTTGGAGGAAGGGCAGAAAGTTCACACCTTGAGAATTAAACTTGGGGATGATGCTGATGTATGCGTGGATAATGCATTGCTTGACATGTACGCAAAATGTGGATACATGCATGGTGCATCAAAGGTTTTCCAATCAATGAATGATTGCTCTGTTGTTTCTTGGACAACAATGATAATGGGGTATGCACAGAATGGTCATGCCAAAGAAGCTCTTGAGATCTTTGAAGAGATGAGGCAGGAAGGAGGGAATCCTAATTATATTACTCTCATATGTGTGTTGTATGCATGTAGCCAAGGAGGGTTTATTGACAAAGGTTTGGAGTATTTCTCTTCTATGAGCCAAGAGTATGGCATTGCTCCTGGAGAAGATCATTATGCTTGTATGGTGAATCTCCTAGGCAGGGCAGGCCGTATCAAAGAAGCTGAGGAATTAATCCTAGAAATGCCATGCGAACCTGGTGTTGTTATTTGGCAAACCTTGCTTGGTGCTTGTCGGCTTCATGGGGATATGGATACAGCAAAACGTGCTGCAGAGCATGCATTAGCACTTGACGAAAATGATCCTTCAACTTATGTGTTGTTGTCCAATACATTTGCTGGTTTTGGCAATTGGAACAGTTCAGAGATTTTGGGACAAGTAAGAAAGACGAGGGATGTGAAGAAGAAACCTGGGTCGAGCTGGCTTGAATTGAACAGAGCTCATTCACTACCTATTGCCTGGGGTAGATGACATGGGAGGGTCGTGCATATAATCAACAAACCTTTCTTTGACGTATCAGTTTGGTGGAAATTTTGTGGGTATGTCTTCAATATCGTGGAGAAGTTAAAGCTTCATGCACTAATATCAAGATTCGAAGTAAAGGATTTTTAGAGTTGAGTATGGATAATTATTATTCAAGATGTACATCTTGGTGTCATTAACTCAATTGCTAGTCACTTCGAAAATGAGTTGTTGCAGATCGTGACACCTCGCCTCGCCTCGATCATGGAGGGTCGGTCTCTACATGGCGTCTCAACTAAGGTAATGACATCACTTCGGCTACCTTGATTTGATGGCCTCGGGTAGGTCAGGTAGGCCGGTGACATGGATTGCGGGCCTCAGATGGCTGCCATGTGGCCAGGAATTAGAGTCTCATAGGATGAGGCGTAACATGTAACTTTTACTAATTTTCTTGATTTCTTTTGGGACCAATAAAACAATTGTTAAGACCTATTTGTTATACAGATTCTGAAATGACCAAACGATGCTTGTCATTTTGATACTCTTACTATTGAGTTTTCAGTTGGTGGAGGCAAATGAGGGAGGAACCTCTGCTTTGCACACCAAGATATCCAGGTTCTCGATTACCAAATCCTCTTGTTATCTTACGGCACTGCTAAAGGATCGCCCAAGTGTTGTAGAGAATTACTTAATACTCGGAGTTCAATTGTGGGTTGTGGCAAGTTCTATCTTTGAAAGCAAAAGGAGGATATATCCGAGAAGGAAGTGTGGCGTGCCAATGGTCATGGAACTTGCCATTTCCTGAATATATCGGATAGGAAACTTGGAAGTTTTTTATCTAATTCTTTGAGAGCTATACAAGTTGTCGATTCGATGCAAAGTAATCATCTAGGACCTACAATTGAAGTCCATCCTCGGAGATTATTAAGAGTACGGAATTAACATCACCGAGGTGCAGCTGTCGTGGTGTATTTTACCAAGTGGACAAAAATGAAACCAACAGCCATGCTAAGCAAATGCGTCAAGACATCAAAGTTAGGCGGAGCTAGAGCAATCGAGAATGGTTAAGAACTGTTAGTATCAAGATTTAACCCGGGCAAATGGCAATTTGTGCACCCGCTATGAATCCAGCGCATAATTCTTTCCCAAACACGGAAGCTACAGGGGTCGTGTCGTAAGATCACACACATGAGCTCGTAGTAAGCAAGAGAACCGGGTAGAGCCCCGTTCCCTATAAAGAAAGCAAATTAGAACTGTCTCTATATCCAATCCAGACACAACCCCTCAATTTTGTTGTTTCCTCAGCATGAATTTGACTTCGCCAGTCGTCTGCACAAAACTCCTCAATAAAATAAATTAGAAATGGACTCAAAGCTTAATCAAACATAGTCTAACTCATTGGAGGGTAAATGATAACAAAAATTAACTGTTCAACAGCCATGTGTGCAGTATAAGAAGGAAAAAAACAATATCTTGGTTGACAAAATACAATCCCAATTTTGTCCACAAGGTCCTATAGTAACATTGAAATTTGAAACTACCGGTGGCACAGCTGGAGTGCTAGAAACAATGGGAATAACCCAACTAGTTGTGCTAAAGTAATAACAGCCTAATATTAAAAAATAAAAAAATGTGCTGAAATAATGAAAATCGGATCTCCTGCCTACTTCAACTGATTATTAACCTCAGTTTGATATCATTTACAGTTAAAAATAGGAAGGATACAACTGCAACTTTCTATAGATTAGAACTAGAATGTGATGGTAATTAGTTTTTGACAAGGTTAAGGATTCACGAGGGAGTTTCAACATTGCCTTCATAGAATTTCCACAAACCGTCATCTTGCCTCTTCAAATAATATTGAATTCTGTACGTGCTGCAATTACAAGGCAGGAATTGTTAGAAAATATCTAAAACAAAATAGAAACAGACAAATAGGTCACATCATATTTTTCATACACAGCCATTATTCATGATAATTATGCTACTAAACCTCAAAATATGAAGGTCAGAACCCTTCCGTTTTGTTGGTAATGCAAAGCAGCAAAGAGACATATTCACAAGTCTAGATATATGTTTAAGCAAGAAAACAATTGACATTTGGACAGAAAAACTGGCCAAGCACCAACAATTTCTATGCTCCAAATCATTAATTCATTTCACCACTCAAGGGTAAGCGATCAACATAATTATTTCACTCATCTTTAAAATTCTATAATCCTATGATTCAAAAATTAAACCTCAACCAATTTTACTAAAGGGTTCAACTGTTTATAGACAATTAGAATTGCTTAGTAAAAGAAACCCCATAGTATTCATTCATTTCATTTTTCCTGAGCTGTGAAGTCTTAGCATTCTTAGATATGTTATTCTGCGTCTTAAAAATTGACGCTGAAAGTAATATTTTGAGGTAAAAAAACCTATCCGAGGCTACAAAACTCACTCTTTATTTTGTTTGATTAGTACTCATAACAAATAAATAGTTGACACAGTAAATATGTCCAGTGTTAATGAATACCTGTAGTAAGTTGGGTTCTTAGGCTGAGATTCATCCACAAGTTCAGCTGCTTCCTCCAAGAGAACCTCAATTTCAGCCATTTCATTCCCAATCCCATCTTTGAAAATGTCTGCTTGTAGAACTGTCAATTGCAGCAAAACAAATCTCCAAAAACATGACCTGGCTTTTGCTGCATCGGCTAAAGCTTGCCACTACAATATATACAAATGAGAAAATTATCAAGGTACTTAGCTGGAAAATAACTAGTTCGACTTTCGGGGTCTGATGGTATCATAAAAGTTTGAAGTCTTCTATCGAATTCGATGGGTGTAGATATAAGATTGACCAGAACATTCGGTATACAAGCACATCATTGTTTAAGTCATGTTGAAAATACACAGCTTCCTCTACTAATTTCAGATTGTACATCAGTATAAACGACTTAAGGTAGCAGGGAGATGTCAACCACTGAAAGAACAATTACGTAGTAATCAACATCTCTGTTAAAACTTATTATCATAAAGTTAAGATTTCACGACTGATAACAAACTTCATATGTAAGACTAAATTAAATTGAACACATGTTTGCCCTCCATTTTTCAAAAAACTCATTTTTTCAAAAATTCATTTTCAACCACACATTCTTCCGAAAAATAATTTCACACGTAAACCCAAAAATTTTCCTTATTTTTAAATCACACATTCTCCAAAAAATCACTATTTTATGATTGAAGCACAAACATAACTCTACCACAACGCAAAAATGATGCTTCTCACCTGAGCAAGCATTGATCCATCAAGGATTTCAAAGAGGTCATCAACTTTATGGTCTGGCCCAAGTGCATCTGCTTTAACAGCTTGCCATCGCTTAACAAGTGTCTCAGCTTCTTCCACAGGCATTGGTCGCCTAAATGCTGATGTCCTAGAGGATGACAGACCGGCGGCAAGGGAAGCAGTTTGCAAATCTGTAGCTTCTGGGTAGTCCCTAAGCTGCACTTTAAGCATTGAAAACAGCCTCCTAAACTTTCTGGCAATGCTATTTTCCTTAATTGCAGAATGCCTGTAACTTAAATCTCTAGAAGAATCAGCACTCCAGGTAGGGGAGCTAGCTTCGGTCCTTGGTTTGTATATCCCCCACTTAGATCCATTTCCCATCTTCCTGAATTGCATGTTTGTTAGCTTAACTAGAGCAAATAAAATGCAACCTAATGCAGTAGCAAATATTATCTTCCCAAACACTTCAGTACGGCCAAACCAAAATCTCCATACTTCACTACGTCGTGCACCTAAACTTCTTTTCAATTGTATTGATGGGGTGCTACCATTTCCAGCATCAGACTTGACCTCTACCAAAGGGTTTTGTAGATTAGAAGGAGCAAGCTGCTTAGCAGCTAACCCAAGATGTCGTGAAGAGTCTGCACGTGAAACTGGTTCTTCATCTTTTCGATCTGATGCAAGTGCAGTAGCAAGTTGTCTGTGCATCATGTTAGACATAGCCTGAGGAGCTCTTTTATTTTGTCTGTTTCCTCTTTTTTCACCATTAAAGAAGTTGGCCTATGATCAAATTTAGGAGTTTAGCTTAGTTTTTATTTCAAACGTAAGTTATACATGTATATGATATCATCATAAGCCTTTACCAAAGATGGGGAACAATCTTGGGTATCTGAAAACAAGCTAAGCGCATCATCTTTCAGCCACATCTCCTATTAATCCAGAAAAATAAATGCAGTCTGAGAAAATATCAATTTTACAGAAAAACTATTTAGTTTAGAATAGAACTTCTGAAATGAGCAAATACACATAGAGGTCCATTCAATTAGAACTGTGAGTGCACTGATTTTCAAATACAACACAAAACATGACATTTGGCTTAATATGGGAGTACAAAAATAGAAAGAAAGAAAGAAAGAAATAAAAGCAAACCTTCAAATAAGATCAATTACAGCAATAATGTATCTTATGTTGTGTCACTTGGTGACATCGACAATCAACACAAATTAAGAGATGTATAATATCCCGGATATTAGCTAATGAGGTGTTTGACAGGGTATAAATGCTTGGAACTGAAAAGGAAAACCAAGATTCATCAATTAAGCTAGGTTGATGTTTATAATTACTACCACTTAAACAAAAAGTATTGTTGAAAATGATGGGCACTTTTGCAAAAAGTGCAGAACTTGCTAAATCGACATGCATTTGATTACTTTAATCACTTTTAAGATAGGATGCCTATAATGGATGTGATGCAAAATTTGACAGGAAAGAGGGAAGGGAAGAGAGAGGGAGACAAAGAATAAGAATGGCAAGACGGGGGAAGAATCTGGGAGGAGGAAAGTTTCAATATACTTTTTAATTTAATTCTCCATAATAATCTATACAAATTGAAGCCCTAGTTCCCCTTATAGTATAAAGAACTAAACTGTAGGGGACTTCTAGGGTCTTAGTGAAGGAGACTAAAGGGAAATTATTTCCAGTAGTGAAGTGAAGAGATTGGAGGTCATGAAGTACACGTGTTAGCATTTACATCACTTGGACTCAATTCATATAGGGAGAGATTGAAATATTATGTCGCTCAAAGGATTAAGGCTGGTAGTAGAAGAGTGATTCTGGAGTGTTGTGCAATCAACAAATTCCTACAAGATTTACAGGTAACATTACCTAGGTACTCTAGAATCATTTACCTGTAGCCACTTATGATCAGTTAGAACTTATAACTAAATTCAACATTGTGCTTAAATAGCATTAACAAGTTTGCGATGAAAATGTGCACTATATGATAGTGTGGTGCAGCAACATAAACAGGGCTGCATACCAGAGACTTGTTGGCATTTGAAACTTCTCCAATTTCTTTAGTTTGCAATAAGTTTCTTGAAGTGGGATTTAAATTTAGTTCAAGCTGCCTGAGTCTTTCCACAGCCGTTGCTTCATCACCCTGAAAAGTGACACTTCAGAGTTCCTTAGCATTTAGAACAAAACGAGAAAATGCAATAAGAAAAGTCAAGAGAGGTATACCTGACCAAGGAGGAACAAGCAAAAGGCTTCCTCGAATTTTAAATCAATGCCTTCTGATGCTACTAAACACTCGCAAATTGTTTTAGCTTTGTTAATCTGTATGAAAAAGGATGTCGTATAAACAATAAATTAAAATGGAAAATTGTTAGATCTTGTTCTAGTTTCTACATCCATGCATGGAAACACTCCTCTCTTTTGCTTTCCATCATGTTTTATTGGACGCTTACCTAGTTATAGAAGAAATTTGAGACAGATATCATGAACTATCATATCAGAACTAAGTTCATATTAGTAGCAGATCTATCTGCCCAAGACTCCAAGTTCAGCATTTAAACTAATAATCGAGAATTACCAAATCTCTTTGCTTGCTTGAAAAGCCAAGAGCAATATGAGCTATCAAAACTATGTAGAAACAATTGAAATTGACAACTCCTCTTTGATTCTGTGACTCAAGGGATTTTCTATTTTTCCTTGTAAGAGCTAATTTTTCCCAATGAATAAGTTCAACTATTTCCACAGCCATGAGCTTATTGAGTGCTTGATTTAAGAAGCATGGCCAGTCTTGAACATGGCATGAAGATTCAACATCCAGACCCTGTCTGAGCAATTCACGCAAAGCTGCAATAGCCCCTAATCTTCGTTCAGCATTTTCAGGCATACGAGGCATGCCCAAAAGCTCCAATGTGCATGCTGGAGCAAGCTCTTCCAAAGATTCTTCTATCTAAAGAAAATTAAAACATTTTAATGAGGTGCAATGATCATGGAAAATGAAGAGTTGGAGTACACACAAAAACTAAGACAGCATAATTGATAGATCAGATTCAATTGGAGAACAAAATCTCCAACATCTGGTTTATTCCTACCTCTTTTCATTCTTAGAACCATGGCTGTAGCAAGGCACACACCTTACATTTTTAACCAGAAGTGGAAGCCAAATGAGAGAAAGGAGCACATTCGTAAAATCAAGATTTACCTGAGACAACAGCGTCATCTTCTCAAGAGAAATTTTGCTCCTAAGAAGACACTGAGCACGGGCAAGAGCTTCAAATCCTTGGGAAATATTGTTCTTCATAAAACCAACTTTCGCAATTGCACACTTCAAGAAAGCACCTATAATAAGAAAAGGGAGCATAACAAAACTGCCAGGAAAAAGTGGTTGGCAACCTCTTCTTTTGTTTTACCTCTGCTAGGGCCATAGACAGAAGCAAATCGTGAATAAACGGCTTTGAGAGTGGATGTTGCAGGGCTCTTCGTCCAATATCTAGCACAAGCTTCTCTTCTCCCACCTGTATTGAAAAAATTGAGATCTTCAACATCCAAATTGCTGACAAGTTGTTCAATAAATGCATATTGCAATTAGATTTTGCATTTATCGTGGCAGAAGACGTATTTTCAGATTCAGACGCTAACAGAAGTACGGACTTGTGCATTAGAGGAAGAAAACTAAATGAAATATTCTATCTTTGAAATAAGATGAAAATCAGTATTGATAACAAGCTTAGGAAAGTTGAACGTGAATTTTTAATGCATGTATTGTAGGAAGCTATCTAACAGAAAAACAGTGAAACAGAATGGTACCTCCTGCAGGAGGCAAAGAGCACCAGGTAACCAAGCCCATGGCATACGAAGAGAAGATTTAGGGGGTTGCTTTTCCTTTACATTTCCAGCATATTCGGGTTCAAAAAGAAGTTTATCTCGGACATCCATCAGAAGATTCTGAGGGGAACAGATCAATATTTAAGTTAAACACACAGCACAACTTAACAAAATAATAAATAACCAAGCTTACAAACATAATAACCTAAAAAAATTAACCACCATTATATGTATAAATATAATTATCTTAAGGCAGGTTAGCTGAATGCAGAATATTACCCCCTACCTGGCGAGAAATAACAACATCAGTAGTGTAGCCTTCTTCAATCTCCGCACTTTTCAGATGCATCACTGACTTAACAATTTCATCTTTTTCTGCTTCATCAGGAACACCAAGAATCTGCATGCATACATCATGAAGAGGCCTATGTTATGTAGGTGGATCCCACTTAGCACCAACTCTACGATTGGTGAGATGCTGAAGAAAAATAAAATCAAGACAAGTGACACTTTTTAATATATGAGACGTAACGTCGATCTTCATCTAAAAGGTTCTTGGTACAGATTTAAGGAAAACCAGACCTGTAATAGGAGAATTCAAGGATATTAAAGTTTTGTGTGGGGCGAAAATAAATCCTGTTAAGTTATTTGTATCTAAAACAGAAAGTGCGAATACGGCAGTTTAAAATTACTAAATTAATATTTGGAGATCAGTTAGACACAATTCCGGAGAAAGTACCCAGAGAGAGGCATGGGTAACATTGTTTCCTACCAAAAGAAATGAAGCTCAGAGTTCATATGGGATCACAGATCGTTATTTGAATTAACTACTGATATTTTCATATCAAAGAATGGTTCTCTTCAGTTCATATGCTACCCTCCTCTAGAGAACAGAATAGGATTAACATTTTAGGAACTAAAAACTATGACTTAGAGCTCTTTATACACTTTTCGAAAATGCTTTGCACAATTAATTCATTCTTTTCATTCACTAAATTTTCCTACACAGTCCAAATCACCGGGGAATTGTGAAATTGGCCGTGGGTGCAATTGACAACAGCATTTGATATCACAGCCAGTACACTCAAAAACATTTTTCAGATATTAATTTTACAACCAAGAGGGAGACGATAACCTGGTAGCAAGTGACGGGGATTTCGATAAATGGAGTCGGAGAATGAGCATCGCCATTTTCGCTGTTTGTGTTCACCGCAACTCGAACCTCCGTTGCAGCACATAATCTCCACGACCGACACAGTGTAGAAACCCCAGCTCGATACCGATTGTCACAAAAATATTCACCACATTTCTTCTTGTTATTGACTCTTTTTGGACCTAAAACATCATTATTTTCGCTATAATAATAAAACTTGTTGCTTATCTCACTGTGCAAGTAGAGATTATTTACACTAGCCACCAATGAGTGAATATTTGCCATGAAATTTCAGATTAGCCTCATTTCAACAATTTTTGGACAAAACTGGGTAAAACTAGCATTTTCATTGATTTTTCATGTTGTGAAGTGGATTCTGATCTGGGTTTGGGTTGGATTTCCTTTTGCTTTACACATTCAGTATTTGGAGAGTAGAATTTGTATCTGTCGCACCCCTCAACAATTTGCTTCTTTTATTTCTTTTTGTTCAAGAAGGAAAAATAGAAAAGTAAAAAGACGACAATGGGTTTTTATTCGATCTTGCTGCGTGTACACGGTGTTTGATATTAGCACGAGGTAACAACTTTTTATGTATTGATTTTATCAATTTTAAATCATCAATGATACAAATTTCGACACATCAATAGCGTTGATCTTAATATACATTTTGGATGTACAACTAACATTATTGAAATTCGTGATAACAACATGATGGGATGGGATGGAATGGGATGGGTTAGCTATTCTCGTCCCACTCCACTGAGGATGGATCGAGGTTGCCATCTCCATTTGGTCATAATTAAAATATTTTCATTTATCGTCCTATTTTTAATATTGTTTATAACTAATTTTTAGATAAAAAGATTCGAAATGAGTTTGGAGAATTTGGAGCAAGTATCGTCTTCCTCTTTCCCATTCCAAGAGACAATGCAAGCGAACAGGAAGTGAAGAATTTCGTCCTTCCTAATTACAAGGATTAACTTCTGCAAAAGAAAATTATTTACGTTTTGAGATTGTGGGAATTAACTCCCTTCTAGTAGTGCAAAGTTTTAAATTCCAGTTGGATTTCCCTTTTAGCCGATGGATTAATTGTATTAAGCTGATGCAATTTCGCCTGAAAAAAGAGAGAAATTAATCACTAAGAAATGGAAAAGTTAGAGTGGAGGCCCTTAATTTATTAAAGTTATACAGCTGAGTCCTCAAACTTTTTTTAGTTGCTAATTCTTTAACCATTCGATTTTAGCTAAACGCTCATGTTTACATTAAAAAGTCACCTATCTGCAGCATTGTTCATCGATTGAGTTAAACAACTTAATTTGCTTATTGAGTACCATTCTTGTCTATCTCGAAAAACCAAGATGATCCAGGAGATTATCGGTCCAATGCTTATTTCAGCTATCATCCCTGATTTAACATTATCTTAACAAGAACGTATAGTGAATCGGAAATGTACCACATATTACAATAAGAGAACATAACTGGAGTTGCCAAATATTAGTACAACACTCGAGTCCTTCCTCACCTTATCACGTACAACTTTCTCGGGCAATTTCAAAGAAAAATCGAAAAAAGGGTCAAATTTTGGTATGATCAAACACAAGCCATGTGTTCCCATCAAGTCTGAGGTACAAATAAAGTGATCTGAGATTCCAGTATGCATAGTTTTCATCTAAAGCTCGCACCGCAGTAGAATCGAACCGTTGAATATATTAACTTGTGACCTTGATAACCATTAAAAGCGAGCCTTTCGTTTGCGAGCAGTGTATTTGGTATCTGTAGGCACAGCATTTCCCTTTCTCCTCATCTGTTCCTTCTTCCTCAGAACCCATTCTCTTCCCTTCATCTTCTTATTTAATTTTTGCTTTTTCCTTGGTCTGTGTCTGTCTGATACACAAATCTGCAATACAGTAACGAAATTGTGTGACAACCATACAGTAAATGAAAATTGCAGTCAATTCCAACAAGGCAACAAGTAATAAGCAAAAGGCATGAGGAAGTCGATTAATTTTTTTTTTTTTAATGAATTGGTAAATAATCAATACTCACTGATTGATTATCTTCGTCTACACTGCTGTCTTCATCAGAACAGCTCTCACCATCTTCACCTTTTCCTCGTGGAGCTGCACTGCTTAGGGATGGAGGACCACAAGTGAGCACAAGGTATTCTTTTCTACTCTTTGTACTGTTTTAAGAAAGGGGTACCTCCAATCAGTTTGACAACAAATATCATCATCGAACATTCTTCTACAATCTTCTTTTAACAAAAATATGGAAGTAAATATCAAACCCACAATACACTGATGATGGAAGTGACTACCATATTGACAAGAAGACCAGCAGTGAATTCATTTGTACAAACAGGAGACTCATACCTCTTCTAAAACAACAAACAATACTTCTTTAAATAAAAAGTATTACAATTCGAAATGGCTAATCAAAAGTCTGTAGCCCCTACAAAGAGGCAGACCTAAAGTAATTTTAGAATTTTATCCCATCTATCAAACAATATTGTGTTGACAAGTTAGATTACCAGACAAAAGAAAGCTACAAAATAAATAGTATGCTCCAGCATATGCATCGGCACACCTGTGAGGATAGTCAACAACTACACCCCCAGAAAACCCAGCTCGCATAGCAAAACCCAGGATCAGCTCACGTTGAGCCAGGTTTTCAGGATATACTTGCAACACTGCCCTTGCTCCCCGTGCCAAACATCTGTATAATGACCCAAAGAAAGCCCTACAAACACAATCCAAACGTTAGAACACAACTGCAGAAGAGAAATTCCAGTTCCATCAAAATGACAGGTATCAATTCCATTAATAACATCGATATGCAAAATTGGGAAGGATAAGGAATGACGACATACTTCAATCTTATACGAGGCTCATGAGAGGATTTGTCTGCATTGCACAACCACTGCTCAAGAAAATGTAAAAAGAAATGAGCACAATGAGTTGTTTAAAACGTGTCAAGGTAGAAAATCATTGAGTAATGATCAAATTGGAAACGCCTTTTTTGTACCTGGCTGGTTCAGCCTCATAAATTCTGTCTCCTACTTTCTTAGTTTGTCATATTAGGAATTAACTACATGTGCTACTTATCAACAAATCATCTGTATGCGAAGAAATCAAACCTGAACAGCTGAAATACTTATGGCACCATCAATAACCCCAGGTCGAAGACCTAAGCCCTACAGTAATTCATCATACACGTGTTACTCTCCACTGACAACAATCAACAAGTCAAACAGAAAAGCTATAAAGTAGATAAAGCTTTGAAAAAATAGTTTTACGAAATGCAAAAATATTAGACATAAGATGAGATATTAGATGTGTGCAGCTTCAGCAATCATACTCAAGGTAATACTAAAATCATAATGCTAAACTTCAGGGGTTTAGTTTGAACTCAGAAACCAACCTGGCCCATGTCACCAAGTACAAGGTCACCCTCAACTTCACGCTCCAATGCAACATCTGGATTTGTTAGAAGATGTTAATGAAAACATATAAACACAAAAGGAGAAGTAAATAGATATTTTAACTGAATTCAAACAAAAAAAAATCCACATACCCAACATTGATTGTGATATATCTAAGCCAATCCATTGGTGCCCATTGTCTGTCAATGTCTCCCCGCTGAGTCCTGATCCGCAACCTAAAACATGCAATAATTATTTTAACCAGAAAATTAAGTAAAGACTGTTGTACAATATGACCTCATAATTCAAGTGTGTGTTTTGGAAGAAGATACATTTAAGTTAGCGACATGATGACGGGCGTACAAGTACCTCGAGGAATAAGAACCCCAGGAGTTGACCAAAAATCCATATGCCTAGGTGGCTTTTTGTCATTCAGAACCTCATAGCATGAGCCCGAGATTTGTGTGATCCTCGAAATTTTAATTTAAATCTTTCCAGCTTTTAAGTTTTAACAACATAAGAAGAGAACTTATTTTATACCTCATACTTCTTTATTTAAAAAGGTAAAGTGCTTTCCCTTATCATTTAGGAGTGACTAAGAGATATGTCTGTTCTTAAATCACATATCTTGCATTCTCTTCAGGAAGGACATGAAACTAGATCCACAACTACCAACTCTTCAACACAGCACGCTTATTTTATTATAGGTTCAATATTTCATAACTCACACGATTGAACATCTAACGAGAGAGATTTCAAATCAAAATATCGTTTTTTACTTAACTTTCTTCTCCAGACTCTTAAGCAACCAAATGCTGGTCAGTTATGAAAACTCTAAACTAATGCTTCAACTTGGTGACTTAAAGAAACCACATACATGACCATACCGAGGGGCTAACAGATATAGATGCCACAATCATTGGATGCATAAGAATTTTCTGTAACATAAAAATTATATTTCCAAGTCATCAAATTTATTGGGAAAAAGTTTTAATTTGTTCTTGTTGTATATTTAAAACAATTAAACACTACAGTAAACTTCTGCAAATTAAAAATTAAAAGTCTTAAAATATCCACGTCTAACAACATAGGCAAGTAAAATTACCAATATCAAGCAATAATCTGGGCACACCATCACTGGGCAATGCAAGAAGCTCCAGTGCTCTCTCTGAAAGTTTCGCCTTTTAGAACCACCAAAAAATAGTTAATTACGTCGATATACATAGAATTGCACATGTGCGCACCTAATCATGTAAAATTGTTACCTGAATCTCAATTATACGAGAAGAGGAGGTATATTTACGAGCTTCATCGTCATTGTAGAATATCTCTGGCGGTGCCTGCAACTCCGGCCTTGACGTCATCTTCCTACGTCTTGATAGAATAAAGAAAACCCTAGCAAATCCTTAATGCCGCCATTAATTGAGGTTGGTTCAAGAAAAGCATCGGCCTCTCCCGTCTAGTATTATGCGAAAAGTTTCTTATTAGTCCCCAACCTATCCATTTACTAACAATTGAGTCCCATTCTATTTTTTTGGGTATTTAAGTCCTCATCCTATCGTCTTCGATGCACATTGATTAGTCAACAGAAACCAACCAAAATGTCATCAAATACATAGAGGCTCGAATGTCACATTTGATGAGAGATAAAATTGTAACTCTATTAGCTCGGTCATAAATTCGAAAATAAAATAAACAAAAAGAAAATAGATGATTGTACAGAAACCTATTAAGCCCTTGTTTGATAGAGGTTAAAATTAGATTTTTAGTAGATTTTGATAAAAACTGATAGATATGTGGTTAAAATGTTGTGAGTCCTATGAAATATGTAGTTAAAATTAATTGTTGATTTTGATTTAAATTTTAATTAAATTTTCTAGTGATACCAAGTTATTGGCTTTCAAATAGACATTCTCTCGATTTTAAAAAGTAGTACGAAGATTTCAAAATTTTGCTTTTCACAACAAATTTCTCATTCAGTCTAAAACAAATTCACGCTTTCGTATTTTACCCATTTATATTTCTAACATTATTAAAACTATTAGTCAACGATATTTAGCCCATGTACTAGGGTTGGGCACGGGTTGAGTTGGGTCGGTTTTAACCTCAACCCAAACCCAACTCAATATGATCGGTTTCATCATAATTTAACACAATCCAACCAAATCAAATATCGGTCGAGTTAGGTTGGGTTGGGTTGGGTTGGTCGGTCGGTCGGTCGGTCGGTTTGCAACAACTTGCCAACAAAGATTAAAGTAGGCGGGTCAGGGTTGAACGAATTTATAATTAACTCATAACTTATATAATATTGAGTCTCTATAGTTGCAATGACCAAAAAATTTGAATTATTTTGGCACTTCATGCCCAGAAATATTACGTTGATAGATTGATATTAAATTATATGAAGCCAATAAATGTTTTTGGCAATTAAAATATTTTTGTGTTTAATGTGTATTTGCTTATACTATTTTTCGTAAAATGCATTATATCCAAATCTTATAATATTATTCTACGAGTTTACATGTCTTGTGTCATATTCAAGACTTCCCGTGTATCGCGTTTGCGTATATAGAACCTAGTTAATTAGTAGTATATAATTTTTGTAAGGTTTCCTCAAACTTTTCAACTATTGCACAAAATTTTCCAATAAGAAATGACATTTTAATCTAGGTTTTTCTAAAATATTGTAGGTCTTGAAGGTTGTGTGAAGAAACAAAGTGACTCAATTTTGTCCAACCAACATCATAACACTTTTAAAGTTCATAAATATAGTTGGATTGAGCGGGTTTATTCGATTTTCATGAGTTAATCCATAACCCAACCCAACTCAACGCCTACACAACCAGCCCATCCAACTCGTGTAAAAATAACAAAAAAATCAACTCAAATCGGTCTGGTTGGTTCGGTTTGGGCTGTTTGGACGGTTTCGATCGGATTTTGCCCACCCCTACATGTGACAACCATTATTTTGAAAAAAAAAAAATTAAATTCATTTTCAACCACATTTTCACTTTAAAATATTTTACACATAAATTCAGTCATTGTTTGAGCCCCATTTTAGGGAGAGATTGTATTTTAGAATAGTAGATTGATAGAGAACGTGTGATTAAAAGTTAAGGGAATGCTTTGTATTTGTGTGTAATATTATTTTATTGAAAAATGTATGGTTAAAAATGAGTTTTGAAAAAATGAATTCATAGAAAAATGGGGTTTAAACAACCTCTCAAGTTTTTTCCTACTTTTTAACTATACATTTTTCAAAAAATCACTTCCAAAACTTATTTTTCCCAAAAATAATAATTAAAATGGATATCAAAAAGGGGTTTAATATCCTCGTTTCTCATTTTTTCGCATATATTAAGATTTTTAACGTAATTGCAAGCATCTCTTTTATTTACAGAAATTATGGAAAATTTAGGGTTTTGTCACCTGAATGTATGCATGGCCCCCAAGTCATACTTCCAAAATTCCTTCATTTAAAAACCAGTTTGAGCCCCATTTTCTCTTAAAAATGAATTTTAGAATTGTAGATTGATATAAAATGTATGATTGAATGAAAAAATATTTTGGGTTTACGTGTAATATTAGTTTATTAAAAAATATGTGGTTGAAAAAAAAAATATTTTGAAAATAATGAAAATCAAACAAGGGCTTAAAGTGCATTTTCAAAAGGTTCTTTAAAAGTGAAATGCTCTCTATTTTAAAAAGTCAATACTAAAATTATATTCTAAAAGATTTTTCAAATTAACATTTTAAAGATAAAGAAAATGTTGAAGTATTTTAAAAAATTTATTCTCTAAATTGTAAAATATTTTCTTTAGAGTCTCTTAGAGATACTCTAAATCATATAGTAAAGCGAAAATACTCACAAAATAAAAATTTAAAAAAAAACCTATTTTCAAAAAACTAAACAGTTACTTTATAAGGAAATTACACAGAAATATGTTGTTAGCTGAAGAATAACTAACCAAGATGGGGTAAATTGGTCTTTAAAACTTTTTCGAAGAATTAATCTAAATTCCAACAAGTAAAGACTAAATAGATTAATTCAAATAGTAAGTACAAATATGAAAATATAAGTAAAAGGGATAGAGGATGTAAACGATATAATATAGAGGTTCGATCCAATGCAATGATCTACGTCGCCCGTTACCAAGCTCTCTGGCACGAGCAGGGCATTTTTCATTATGTTGATTGGCTTATGGTGCAATCCAACCGTTTACAACGCTTTCGGTGACTTACAACCAAGGAGCACCAATCATTTTACAATGTTGAATTTTACGGGACCTCAACATGACCCACACTATTGAGTTTTACGGGACCTCAATATGACATATGGAGGTTCGATCTAACGCAATGATCTACATCCCTCGTTACCAAGCTCTCCGTCACGAGCAATGCCTTTTTCACTATGTTGATTGACTTATGGTGCAATCCAACCGTTTACAACGCTTCCGGTGACTTACAACCAAGGAGCACCAATCATTTTACAATGTTGAGCTTTACGGGACCTCAACACGACCCACACTATTAAGTTTTACGGGACCTCAATATGACCCACACAATGACTTACAACAAGGAGCATCAATCCTTTACAATATTGATATTTAAGGGATTTCAAAACGACCCACACTTAATCAAAGTGATTTTACAATGAAATTTCTCTCTTGATAAATAATATGAATAAGTTAAGTACTAAGAGAGAAATATGCTAACATTTTAATGAATAGCAATAAATAAAAGCTCAAGTGTTAGTTGTGAAAACTTTGAAAAATATGATGATTTCAAAGTT
>CAIGRN010144096.1:0-11060 GCA_903798345.1 Fraxinus anomala
GAATATCCGTAACTTAAAATATTGAATAAAACGTTAAAAAAAAAAGGCCGAACCGAGCCATAAAGCCATTTGGCTCGGCTCGACTCAGCTCGGATATGACTTAAGAACAGTAACAGCAAAAGTCACTCTTTTATTAATGTAAGATTAGTTGATTTATACTACAATTAAACTAGTGATTTGGTTTGATTTGATCCGATTTCAATTAAAAGTAGTTCGATTAATTGTTCCAACTTCATGATTGATAATTAATTTGATTCCAAAATTATTTTTATTATAATATTTCAATTTAATCATAATATGTATGATTTTGGGTGGATGAATATGTATTTTAAATAATCAATATGTTTTCACTTCAATTTTAAAATTTCATAAAAGTAGAATAAGAAAATTTACGAATATATGTTGTAAATTATATGTTTATTAGTAAATGATCATTATGCTCCATACAACCCTAGTTATTATGATTGATGTATCATTTGCACCCCTTATTCTTCCCCATAAATATTTGACTTTGATTCTCAATAAAATACATACAAGGTTATTGAACATTCAACGAAGAATCGGAAGATTTTTTTCAATCCAATGAATTCTCATATGATGTTTGTTCTCTTTATGGAAAATTGGCCATTAATCATTACTAGCTAAAATATAGACTGAATTTCCTATATTTCTGAAAATTAATTAGGGTGATATATGGGGTCCCGTCACTCTCCATGTTGATCATCTAGATATTATTTGTATCTAATATATATGATACATCTACTAGATGATTTCATGGTTTTTTTAATTTGAAATTTGCGAAATTAATGCTCAAAATTTTAATTATGAGTATAATTTTTAAATTATAAGATTAAGATAATGTTTCTTGTTAATGTTGGTAAGCCTAAATCTCAACATTTTAGTAAGTGTTAGTTGGGATGACGATAAATGATTTTACACTATTTTATGTTAAACGCTTTTAATTAATTTTTAAATCATTACTATTGAGAACAAAGTGATTCACATTCTGTCTAAGGAATGTTATTAGTATCATGTCAATCTCAAAGTTTTTCTCGTTATATTTTTCCTATGGTCAGAGTCAATTTTTTCATCTAATTATTTTAATAATACAATAAGCCTCTATTTGACACTTATTTTAATCTCATTTTCATTTTTTTTTTCTTATTTTTCATTTTAACCACACATTCTCCAAATAAAATAATATTACACACAAATTTAAAAAATTTCATCACTTTTTCACCACACATTATCCCATCAATCACTATTCCAAAAATTCTATTCTCATTTTAATGAGATTCAAACACACACTAAATATATAATTGATCCACCACAATGCACTGAGATGGACATTAAAGAATGCTGAGAATACATGTCTATTTTGGATCCTTATGAAATATCTTAAGCTTTAACATGTGATATTTTATAACGCGATTTGCAGATTGTTAATTTAATTGGACAATTCTCATAGCATTAGGGGAAGAATTAAGAAACAGAAAAATTATGTACATTGTGCATTATTATATTATATAGATCCTCGCAAAAATAATTTGAACCAGAAGTTCGAACGATAATTCACGTGGATGCATTTACTGATCAAAGAGATAAAAAAAAAAAAAAAATCTTACAATTATATAGATCCTCGCAAAAATAATTCGAAACAAAAGTTCGAACGATGATTCACGTGGATGAATTTACTGATCAAAGAGAAAAAAAAAAAAAAAAAAATCTTACGTACCAGCTTTAAATGCTCCAACTCGAATTGACATGCTGGAAAGACAATTCGTTAATATTATATTTGATAAACTTATGTCATGTCGAAGTATGATTACATTCGATTCTAAGACAAAAAACTCTCCAAAAAGAAATGGAGCATATAAAGAAGAAAGTCTCATTTAAAAGTATAAATATAATTAATTATAAAATTCCAGAAGAGGTTCGAGAGTTAAAAATATTGAAAGTATATATCTCTCATTAAATTATGTCATTGTGGAAAAGAAATAAAATTAAAGATAAAAAGTTATCGACAACACTTTTGTACATGAGGTACTGCATATATTCTAAAAGGTGAAGATATCGAAATTAATTCGTCTAAGCATATCAATAGAAGAAATAATTAGCATAAAATTTGAAATGCAATTATAACCAATATCTGGTATGACTATTAATATTATCTTTGAAAGGTTTAAAATGCATGAAGCATATAATTCAAGTGATAGTATCATGAGGGAAATGTATATGCGTTCTACTTTTTTTTTTTTTTACCAAGATTTTGTTCCATTGAATTTTTCTGGTAAGATTTTTAACGAGATAATTTTTGTGGCTTTTTCAAAAGAATAATATACTCATTTTTCCTTAATTATGATTTTTCTCAAAAGATTTTTCCTAATAAAACTTTAATAAGTTATATTCTTTGTTTAATGACATTCATAACCTACAAGATATTTATATTATAAATTGTGTACGACTTTCGAAGAGAGCAACAATATAATCTATTTTTAACAAATCATCACGTGACTAAAGACAAACAAATATTGATAAATATTATATATGAAGACGATATTGCTTGAATACTATAACAATGCAACACGAAACATGCTTAACAAGAATTATAATATGAATTATTCTTCTTGTACATATGAGGCACCATAATGGACACAATTATGGTGCCCTCTATGTACTTGTAGCACAATCCTTGTAATATTGAAGGCATTGATGTACAAGATATATATAACTTGATACAAGAATTTTCATTTATTGAAATCAGGAGTAGCAGTTATACTCTTTTTTTAGCTCAAATTTTGTCCCATTGAATTTTCTCGACAAAGTTTAAACGATGTAGATATTTTGTAATGAGTCATTGAATGGAGAGTTTTGTAAATTATATGTTTATTAATGAATGACCATTATATCCTTACAATCCTAGTTATTATAACTATTGTATTCCTTGCAGACTTATTTCTTTCTATAAATATGAGACTTTAGTTTTCAATAAAATACACACTATTCTTTTTACTTCTCTACTTTTTTTTTTCTTCCATTTTTTCTCTTATTCAATAACAATATTTTACTAAAGAATAAAAGAACCAGAAGGGTCAATCATGGCCGGTCTAGTTTAGTCCGATCAATTCCATTCCAATTCTCATAACACTTGAACTGTACCCAATTGTGCCTGAGTTATGCTACACATACAAAGGGGGTGACCCAATAGGGGGTAACACTTGGTATTTTGTTAACCATTTTGTCACCTCACTTTGTATAAATAACATTATTGATTGTGCCCACCCACCTTATGAATTGATAAGACCTGTTTGTCTTCCTTTTTAAAGAGTTTTTTGGGAAAAATAATTTTTGAATAACGAATTTTTAAAGAATATGTGATTAAAAAGTAGATTTTTATTTTTGAGTTTACGTGTAAAATATTTTTATTATTTGAATGTATGGTTGAAAATGAATTTGAGATAAAAAATTTTGAGAAAAAAATAAAAGGACGAACGGGGGCTAAATGTACAAAATAGAAGGGCAGTTTTGTCATGTAAAAAGCTGCACGCCTAAACCAGAACAAAGGACAGGGACAGAAGAGTCCAAACCAAAAAGCTGCCCGCCACAGCACGCGAAAGGTCGGGATTAGCGAATCAATTATTGTCCTATTAATTAATTAATTAGTTAATTACTCTAATTAAATCACGCCTTTTTATTTCCAAATTCTATTGTATTTACATTAGATGGTCACTGAAGTTCAAGTAGAACTTCAATTTAGTCATTAAAGTAATCTTGTAATCCATTAAATAATATTTCATAACTGGTTACCTTTAAGTGGCTTTACTCCAAAAATCCTAAATAACTCATTTTACCCTAATCCTTATTTTTCCATCATTAAAAAAGAGCTAAAATAGGAGGGATGATTAGAAGGAATTAATTGTTTTAACGCCATTAGTTCACGTTAGGGCACAGTTAAACCCGACTCAATCATCGACCCCAAAAAATCATCAAATTATCAGTTTAGTGGTTCTATTGGTGGATAAGTAATAAATAATAATTTTTAATTAAAAAATATTTTCAAGACAAAGACAATAATTTTATTAAATTTAAAGATATATTTCGCTCACATTAATTATCAAGGTAAAGAATCAATTTCAAAATAGAAAGCAACGGAGCCATAATAGTATTTTTTAACTATTGTATTCAACATCGAATGCCTAATTTCTAGGCTATGTCACTGCAAATTTTTATAAAATTTTGTTATGAACTTTATAACCAACTGGTTCATATTAAATCGATTTCATTTTCTTCTTAAACCAGTCCAACTTGGATATTTTTTAGTGATCTAATCGATTCTTGACCAGTTCCCTTGTTTAATGGACCAATTAATGCACTTGTATCGGACAGTCATTCGATTTGTAGGTTCTCAAACTAGTTCGATCCTATGCAGTATGTGGCGTTAATTAGGCTAATAGAGTGATTAGTTATCAAGCATTATTTGACTTTAGTGAACAAATGTAACAAAAAATATTCTGAGGACCAATTCGAAATATTTATTAAACCCAAGTGACTATTATTTAATTAACTCATTTCCAAATTGTATCTTTATATGCACTCGAAAATAAAAAACTAGAACCATTTTCTTCAAAGAAAATAAATCTAAACGAACATGGGCCCCTGTTCGTGTAGCGTAACTCATTTTCAAAACAAGCACTGACACTCTGTTTCTCTCTCGCGCGCACACGCAGGCACAGAGAAATTCAGAGAAAGAGAGATAAAATTGAAAACCAGATGAGGAAGAAATGAATTTGTTGTTTTTGAATTTTGGAAAACGGAGGAATTGATGAAGAGAAATTCATAAGGTTAAAATCGAGATTGACGGCGTAATTTGGACGAAATCGCCGGCGCCGTAAATCTACCCCAGGAGATGGCCGTTGTGTTTCCTGCGGTTTCATTTCCATTTCGAGTTTTGATTTTTCTGCGATCTTGTATTTCCCCTGGCCCCACTTGAAAAATTCAAATCCGAGGAAAATTTGAAATTTGAGCGAATTGTTGCGGATTAATGATGGCGAAAGGGGCTTGGTGGTGGGAGAAGGTATTGAGAGGGGTGCGGACGGTGTATTTCATGGTGACGATGGTGGCATCGCTGTTGCTTGTGTCTTTGCCGTTAGTGGTGGCGATAGGTGATGTGGTGGTGCCGTGCTTGCTGATTCCAAGCTTCACATGCGTTAGTTGCTACAGTTTTAGTGAGAATTTGCAGAGATACGCTTTCAAGAGCTCGCTTATGGATGTTCCTCTGGTCTCCATAATCAGATCTCTTATTATTACCTGTATGATTTTTTTGCATTTTTCTTGCTCTTCTTTTGATTAAATTTGTCCATCCATATTGGATTAGTGAAGGATATACCGTAAATGTAAAAGTACTCTCTTTTTCTAAACTTTGTTCCTTTTTTGGTCTACCTTCGTCTGCATTTACTTTGCTATTGTGCTTCCGATTTTATTTTTCTGAAAATACTGAAAACGGATAAGGACTTAAAGAAATTACTGTTGAACCTCAAATCTACATTTTTGTAGGTTTATGTTTTTGCTAGGAACGAGTCAGGCGACAAAAGTAGTGCATTTGCAGATTGCTAAATTTTGATTTTTTTACAGTAAAGAGTTTACTTTCTTAGTTTTCGAAATTCAGTTTTTATTAATTCATATTTTTATTACATTTTCTCATTTTTTTGTTAGTGTTTTCACTTTAATCTTGAAACTCAAAAAGAAATATCTTTATGAAATAAAATGAAGAAAGTGAAGGAAACTCTCATGGAGGTTCGATATGTAAAGTGAAAAAGAATAAATCTTAGTAAAGCCCTGTTTGGTACACATTAAAATTGTCATTCTTATTTTTCTATTAATTTTCAACCACACATTCTTCAATAAAATAATATTTTCCAACACATCAATAACTTTTCCTTCTTTTTCAACCACACATTCTTCATCAATCTACTATTTCAAATACATTCTTCCAAAATAATGTGGTTCAAACACCCTAAGTTTAGCAAGATGATTATCAGGTGAACAAAATTAATTATGAAGACCTTCTTGTATCATCGAAAATTGATTTGGTTTTTATGGGTTTGTTTGAACGACAACAGGTGTATATTCAATGTGTGATGGCATGATGCTCTCACAGGGGCCGTACCTTGGAACTGTAACACTCTGCTCCATCATCTCAATACTACTACTCTCTCTCAAGGCTTGTCTTTTTGCTGTCAATTCTCAACTTGAGGCAGAAGCGTCAACTTATCTTTCAAGGCGGAGGCAGAGGCTCCATTTGAAGAAGTCTTGGGGGATGCCCGTCTTGTTTCTCTCATCTGTCGTCTTTGCTCTTGGTCACATTGTTGTAGCCTATCGTACAAGCTGCAAAGCTAGGAGGAAGCTCTTGTTGCACCGCGTTGACCCAGAAGCTGTAATTTCACTATACTTTCAACTCTCTAGTTTATCAGTTTTTATGCATTTATCTGCAATTTTAGATACTTTGATCTTAACAGAATTTATTAGTTCTTTTGGATGATAGTATAATGAAATGCTAATTTAATTTTTCAGTAAAAATGGGCTTGAATTCTTTAAAATAATCATACAGTTTAAATGAATAAACTGTGCTTTTAGTGGTTGTACACTGATGTTTGCTACTTTGCTCTAATTGTAGCTTTGAATTGGTGAATTATTTTACTTCGATGATTTGTTTACAATTTCTTTTGTTTCTAGAACTTTATTATATGATGAAGTTTTTTATATGCTTTGACAATGAGATTTCATATAGTTCTAGGTTTTGACCTATCTCTTTACCTGCAGGCTCTTTCTTGCAAGATGGTCTTCTCTGGCTACCATAAGGTTCCGCGATCGCCTACTCCATCTACTGGGAAAACTTTCAGAAGTAATAGTGAAATGAGGAGAAAAGGATTAGGCGTTGCTCGTGATGATGGAGAACTTCCAGTTAGTTTACTTGCTGATAAGGACAGCTTATTCATTTCTTGTAAAGGACTAATGGTTCACTACAAGCTAAGCATACCTGGATCACCTTCCTGTTCCTTATCCTCCACTTCCTTTCTGGATGCACCTGCAACAAGCATTTCGTTGAAAACCCGATACACTATCCACAGGAGCATCAGTAGTCAATTTCATGTCAGTACCTCTCTCCATACTCCTCTGTTAGATGGTTCTCCAACATCCCCATTGTCTAAAGACATGCCAATTTCGAGCCTTGATGAAACCGGCGAGGGCGATGACATGAGCAATATGAGATCTCCAATGTTGGAACAGGATCTAGAAGCAAATGGACACTTTGGAATTGTGTTAGTGCATGGTTTTGGAGGGGGAGTCTTTTCGTGGAGAAATTTGATGAGCATTCTAGCTAGGCAGGTAGGCTGTGCAGTTGTTGCTTTTGACAGGCCTGGTTGGGGTTTGACGTCTAGGCCACGCCGTAGGGATTGGGAGGAAAATCAATTGCCTAATCCTTACAAGCTTGATAATCAGGTGATTACTTTCTCCAAAATGTACATTGTGGTATTGTAACTGTTGTGATTCATTAAATACAGCGATTTATAGTAGATTATGAAGCTTTGGGACAGGTTGTGAAATAAAGATGGGAATAGTTGTATTCAGAGATTCACACATGTTGCGTGAATCAAAAAATGATTGCAAAAATTGAAACAAGGCCTTTTCATGTTTCATCTCTGTTGGTTACTCCATGATTGGTTGAAATTGTAATTCTCGATGTCAGTGCTTTTCTATCAGTTTGCTAGCTAGCTCTTCTAGTAAGACATTGACTTGTGATCGAAGCTGCAATATTTCATTTTTAACGATTCCTATAATAAGATCGTGTTTGGGTGTGCTCAAAAGTAAGTCAAAGTGTCAAACTTACATTTAAGTTAATTGCCAAACGTGATTTTCAAAGCTACGTCTTTAGGGCTTGTTTGAGCCCCATTTTTTAAAAAAATCATTTTTTCAAAACTTATTTTTAACTGCACATTCTTCAATAAAACAATTTTACAAATAAATCGAAAGACCTTTCCTTTTTTAACCATACATTCTCCCAAAATACTATTCTAAAATGCATTTCCCCCCCAAAATGGGGTTCAAACAAGGGCTTAATGAAAAAACTAACTTGTAAAGAAAGTAAACTTCTAAGGACAATGAAACTTGACAAGTATTTGCTTGAAATCATCCCTAGTCACTGGATCTTCATTCATGTCATTATTTTTTTCCACACATATAGATCATTCCATCAATGTAGACAAGTTTGACTCAACAGACTAGGTCACTGCAGAAGTCCAAGGGGCCTTGCATCTGTGTAGCTGTGCCCGTAAGAAACATAATGCACGTGTTCCGCTTTCAAATGCCATCTCCGTTTGTCTTTAATCTTCTGTTTTAGGGCTTCGCCTGAACATGTGATTGAGTTTGTTATTTTCAGGTTGATCTGCTTCTTTCTTTTTGTTTGGAGATGGGATTTTCTTCAGTTGTTCTAATTGGCCATGATGATGGAGGACTACTTGCACTTAAGGCTGCGCAAAAAGTCCAATCTTCAGCAAATTCCAAGAGTGTGAGCTACTTTTAGTGTATGTCAGTTACTTAAAGCAAATACCCTAGCATGGTAAAGGTGAATGTGGGCACTGAACATACTGAAATTTTAACTTCAAAATCCTGATTTACTCGAATCTAAATTATTTTCAAGAAAGAGAAATGATATTCCTTAGGCTCTGCTTATGCAATAGAACCGTGTGATACCTTTTTATTTTTCAGAGAATGATGGAATAATTTATTAAACATATTATTTAGGGGTCCTGCTTATAATTGTTTTGAACTTTAAATTCTTAATGAAAACATAAACAGCAGCCCGAAAGCTCTTGGTGAAGTAAAGAATCAAGTGCTAGAGAATAGAGATGCACTTAAAACTGAATGTGCTAGCTTGCACCAATTGAGAGAGAGAGTCTGAACTTTGATGTACCCTTAAATATAGTGCTTTATATATGAACATCATGATAATAATCGACAATTGTGTTTATGGAACTCCTTGAAATGTATGTAGGGAAATTATAGCTAGTGCAAGTTCATTTATGTGTTTCATTATTCCTTCAAGTACATGCTTAATTCTAAGTTGGCATTCTTATTATTCATAATGTTTAAGATTTCATCATTCCTAAAATTCTTTTGCTCTAACTTATCTCTCTACTCATGGAGCCCCTTCCCTAAATATCCAAAAACACCCAACCACCACTCACCCAGCCACCCACCACCCAACATCCACCTATTCCGGTCGACGTCGGCGACGGCAATAAGGTATTGATCAGTAAACCCCTCCCTACCGGCCTCATGCTACATACCTCTGGCCAATCCGGCCAGTACCCACACTTACAGGCGGCGGCCGTAGGTGGAAACTCTAGCACCGCCGCTCGATCTGGTGTAGTGACCAAAGGCGAGATGATCTGGGCTGATGCGGAGACATCTGGCGACGGCGACCATGGTGGAAAGAAGTTTATTACAGTGGAGCGATCTGGGACCCAAACCTAGATTTATCGGGATTCGGTCATTTATCCGGTAGACGCGCCTGACTGGTGCTCTGGGCAGGCATTTTCGACGCCGGAGGGACTAGTGTGTGGACCACGTGTTGCTCCGACGGCGAACCTGCCAGCGCGTATAGCCTACGCGCCGCTGCCGGTGGAAAATCTAAAAAATCAACATGTCTTTCCTAGAGTCCTCAGCAGGCCTATTTTGTCATCAGATTTGCCGTTTATCCACAATCAAAGGAAAAAGCGGGCGGATGTATATGACATGGTATTCAACCGGCTATTTAGAGTTGATACGGAGGAGTTTGAGGTGTCTATTAACGAATCAAGTACTGTTAGGATAATAGAGTGGGGCTCGAGGATGTCGACTGTAATCTATATGGGGAGGTTTGGTGCACTTTGGATGGTGAATATGTTAGATAGATAAGTTGAGAGTGGCCAGTAAGTCGAAGGATTTTGTCTCCAAGTTTAACGAGTTACCATGGGCTTTTTTGGCACAACGTTGTGCAAACAGTCGTGGTAGGTACTTAACGATAGTACAGTATGGAGAAAGACGTCGGACGAGAGTCGTGATAATGTCGGAAGGTGTGAATGGAGAGGGATGGGCTTCGTTTTCGCGGGTGTTTGAGGCTGTTGTCGATTCATTTGTTGTTGGAGATAAGGCTAAACGTCGAATGATGGATGCAAGAATTCGACAAGGGATGACTTATGCCGAAGTTACGGCAAACTTACAGACATCGCATAAAGTTGACCAACGAGGGATAGTGCGAAATGACAAGATGTTTAATGCGAGGGAGTTTGACGATCATCTTGCAGTGCCTAAGCCTATGGAGACACATGCAGAAGGCTCACATGGTGGAATAATGAACAGTGCTGAAATAAGGGCCCGCGTCCAGGTGTTGAAAGAAGAGTTGGATGCTCTAATCAGGCTAGTGGGAAGTGGGCCTGAGGCGAGCCCCAGGATATTCCATTGTCATTAGTGTGGGGTTGGCGTGGATGAGTTTTTAGCTAACGAAGAACAAATAGCGAGCTTGGTTCCTAAGGAGTTATCACCGAATGCAGCCTATATTAAAGACAAGCAGGGAAGGACTAAGCCTAATTGCAAGTATCAGGCACGAATTGAACCTGTATACTCCGGAAATGATGATGGGGTTGAAGTGGTGGAGTTGGATTGAGATGAGAAAGTTTTGGAGTTCGCAGCAAATCGAAAGGTGGTCCCCTGTTCTAAGGAATGGGAGCTGAAAATGGTGAACCTGGAGTCGGCTACACTGGACGCGATGGATACGTATTCGTCGACAGATGGATTACTCTCAACTCAGCAAGAGATGGCGCATGTATTGGTAGAGAAATCAGCTTCGTTAGTCCTGAAAGAGAACGATGCGGCTCGTGCGGCAGTTATGGTTGGAAACACATATAACAGAAGGCACGTTAAGTCCCTAAAAGGTAACGAGGAAGAATTAGGGACTGAAAAAGCGCTGGTTGTGTGGAATAATGGTGGCAATGAAGGGGGGACCGACAATGATGTGGTTC
>CAIGRN010144104.1:0-16468 GCA_903798345.1 Fraxinus anomala
TTGTTCAGCTCTCTCTCCTCTGATAGACTTCATTTTCTGATAGCCTTTCCGTTTACTAACTTTTGAAAATATGTTTAATTTTTCTTGTTTTGAAGGAAAATATTTTTTTTGGAGAGTAGGTTTTTGTTTTTCTCAAAACAGGAAAACTATTTTCTTTTTTAGGAGATATTTTTCATATCAATCAAATACACTCTAATATAATTTCCAATTTATAAACAAAATTAAGTTTTAAAGTTTGAATTATATTTTTTTGTACATAATCTGTTTAAGCGAGAATAGCAAAAAATTCGGACAAACTCGATACCTGCGGGCCCTGCCCCGAACGGGGCTGGGATTACCCGCTTAATCGGAATTTGGGTAAGGGACGAGGCGGGCAACTTCGCCTCGAGGCGGGTACGGGTAATGGGTATCTCGCTCCGTTTAATTTTTTTTTTTTAGAATTCAAACAATTTCACAACATTTCTTTAGTTCTAATAAAAATGTCAATTAAAATTATCTAAAAAATATGACAAATAATAAAAAACTTAGTTTACCAAATATATTTGAATAATTTAACTTTCAAAAAGAAATTAAAAATTTTAAAAATATACTATTAACTCACTTTAATGAATTGAGGCAATAAAATGAATTATTTTTTTAAAAAAAAAAGTGGCCGCGCACTATTCCGCCTTAAATGGGTAAAGGGGCAGGTACGGGACGAGAAATTACCTCGCGGGGCGCGGGACAGGGGAGGTCACCCCTACCCCGACGTGCCCTGTTGGCCGTTGCCATCCCTACGTTTATGTGACTAATTTATAATCTGATAATAATAAGAACTTTTTGTATTTGCACAATTACCCCATCTACTACAAAAAAGGGAATGTGATGTGCAGAGTTCATTTTTGTAGAACTCATGTTCACACTCAATCTGGATAGACACTGATAGAAGACAATATTAACTTGTTGAATAAATTTTTTAAAAAAACAAAAATATTTATATTCATAAATATCCTAATACAAAAAAGTAAAATCTTCATGGCACCATCATAAAGTTTTTACATTTTAAAACGTAGTTGATATGCTCTGGTGGTTTTTTTTTCCACCGATTTTGATCCATTTTTTATGGCATCATTTATTAGAGATTAAAAAAATCAGTGCTTGCTAGTTTTTTTGAACACCGATTTTGGTTAATTTAAAAATTACCCAAAATCGATGTAGTGTATTTTTGACCCATTCTCTTAACTCATCAAATCAATGAATTTTAACTATTTCTCATATTATCTTCTAATTTTACCTTTTATATAATAATTATTTTTAATCAATATATTTTTTTCAAAATTAACTTGTAAATAAATATACAATAACTAAAAAATTATTAATAAGCAAAAAAACTACATTATAATTAAAAATACTTATAAGTAAAAATATTACTTATAAGAAAAGAAAATTAGATCATAATTAAACATTACTTATAATTAAAAAAATCACTTTTATGTAAAAAAATATTTATAAAATAAAAATACTACTAATAAGACAAAAATTCCCTTATAAGATATAAGTAAAATATCATTTATGAGCGAAAAAATTTAGTATAAGAAACTATAGACCGAAAATTTTACTAAGGGAAAATAAACTCCCAAACATAAGTTGGACAATTTTAAAAATCGCTACAAAAATCACTCAAATCTAATTCGCTCATAAATTCTCAAAATCAGTATTTTAAAAAATGCACATAACCAGTTCCAAATAGATTAAAATTAAGAAAGATGAGTACTCGTACTCCGAAGATTGAATTAAAGTGACGCGTGCACCAGTAATCACTCTGTTGAGAGCAAGATAAAATGCACACAGTATAAGCAAAACTCCATTTTGATAGAAAGGGACGTGATTTTTCATTTTAACTTTTCTAAATCATCTTTCTCACACATTTCACTTAGATACACTGTACGAGATGAGCAATAGAAACAGTTGAAGTTAATGCTTACACAACATAAACCATGCCAACCTCAAGGAGAGATGCTGGAGGCACCTTCAACGCCACATCCGGCCCCCTGCAGTTCCTTCTAAGGAAATTATAACCGAAATTGATTGCCAACCTCTTCAAGAGAGTCGAGCCTTGTTTTGCCTTAACATGAGAGTGCCCAAGTATGAATGCAGTCCCGGCTTGTTGAGCTGCACGTAGATCTTGTAGTTCTTCACGTAGTTGAACATCCATTTCCGACCCTGGATCAGCTTCAGAGTCAGTATCGATAGCGAACCGAACTCTTCGTTCCACAACGTCTAAGGGCTCCATTTCGATTACATCCATTACGCTATCGACTGTTGAGAAACCAACTGAAACACTTGCTGGCTGCACGCTTTCCTCAATTTCAAAAGGTGGGCCTCCGGAGATTGCTACTGTTCCTATCACTGCCAATCTACACTCACTTGATGATGCACCGGATTGATAGCCATCATCCTCGTTGCATGTATCTGTAATGCCATGCTCCACGTACCAATCATAACGGATAAAATCAGCCAGCCTATTAATGAGTTCGGATTCAAAAGAATCGACATCCTGATGGACATCCCGGTATCCATATCGTACAATGCACCTATATGAACGATGAGCTACAGGGCCCACACGTCCTACTAGGTACCTCTCGGCTGGGGGAACAAATGGTACTGGTACAGATTTTATACACACGAAAACAAGGAGACGGTGGAAAGCAGGGAGATTGGTGACAAAACGAGAAAAGTTGGCAGGAATACCGGAGGTCAAATCAGTGAACACAATGCCAATGCCAGGGACCCGAGCTATACCTAGGCTGGGACCTAAAGCCAATAGCCACTCCAGGGAAACCTTGTTGTGGAGGTCATATTCATATTTCTTAATGGTGGCATAGTGCCAAACGAACATAATGGTAACAAGAAAGAGTGCAAGGAGGATGGGAAGCCAGGCACCTTCACGGAATTTGACAAGGGAAGCAGAGAAGTAGAGTAATTCAATAGATCCGAAGAAAAGTAGAAAGAAGAATGCCACAATTGGAGGTTTTTGCCAACAGAGGATGATGACCAATGATGTGAGGCAAGTAGTCACCAGCATCACTGCCATTACTGCCAACCCTGCAAATGATAGGTAATAAATAAAAATGTCTGCTAAAAGACATCATTTAGTTATATACTACATGCTGTAAAAATTTGATGATTAATTCTAGTTTCCCAGAGAGAAGCATAAATAATTTCATCTAATTATAAATCCAATTCCTAGTTCCCTTGTGAAATGTTTGGCAGGGAGGATTGGATAGCAATTGACGGTATTAATAGTAGCTAAAATCTTGTGCAGAATACTATCATGTCTAGTCCAGTGCTGCATAAGTATAATGTAGCCCTCTCCAGGAAGGTTATAAGTTGATGCAGCTGAGCATCAACTTGATGCCGTAAGGGGTGATTGAAAAGTTAACAATCTCAATAAAAAGGCATAATTGTGCCTGACGTACCTGATGCATTTCCCATGTGTTTTGTGTCCCTGAATCCAATAGTGACAGCAATGCAAAGAATCATGAGCATCCAGTTGATCTCAGGGATGTAGATCTGGCCATGTATCTTATCGGATGTGTGAACAACCTTAACCCTTGGAAAGCAACCGAGTGACTGACTCTGGTTGATTATAGAGAATGTTCCACTGATGATTGCTTGACTTCCCACAACAGAAGCAAGTATTGCTATTACAAGTACTGGCCACCTAACACTTTCTGTTGCAAATGTTTTTAATATAAGTATGCATGAAATCCTAACTTATTGTATTAATCACCTCTACTTGAATCATATTTCATTTGATACATTTCAGTCAATCCTCTGGGGATGAAAGAAAAACCAAGGAAAATCAAAGATGTAACAACACTTTCAAGATAAAACATCTTAATGTTATAGCAGTTGATCATAAATGCAACTATTGTGCTTCAGTAATCATGAATGTTTCGAACTCGATCTTTACTGGAAGAATGTATTCCCAATAAATTAAGAAGACTCGAAAGTTTAAAATGTAATTCCTGCCACAGAATCTCACTCTCAAAGGAAAGAATTTAGAATACAGTCATAATAGTTTTCCTATTATCTGTGTTAGCCATAATTATCAAGTTCATGAATTTTTTCAGAGTTAAAACAATTTTTGAGTATGACAAATGCGATTTCACGTCATCCGAAGATGGTAGCAGAAACCTGGGACAGAATGCAATAATATGGTGTGCAAATGCTATCTTTACCAGTATGTAATAACAGGACCACAGATCAGTCCGAAAATTTGTGAAAATATAACTGTCTTGTGTTAGTTTAGTTCAGCCAGTGGCAACGCTATATCAAGGAGGCAATGCATAAGATATACTCGTTTGGCTACGTTTAAAAATCTTATTCATAAGTAAGTTTACTAAGTAAATAAGTCGTAAAACAAATAATTTTTTGATTGGATACAGTTGGAAACTAGTTAGTTACTTTGACAGTAATGCAAGAGTTACCTTCAGAATTATTAACATATCCACACTTGTTTTTTAGGCTTAGCCAAACATGCTTGTGTAACTTTAAAAAGGATTCTCCTCTACCGAGTCTAACAGTGGCGAGTCATACCTGGAACAGAGACATAAAAATCAATGTCGTGAATTGTGTGGTGATGTTTTGATAAGTAAGCTGCTTGACCCATATATGCCAATATGAGTGCTGGATAAACCAAAAAGGTGAAAGCCACCTGCAACAGAAGAAAAAGACAGAACAATCACTTTCAAAGTAACTCCTTGAACTACAAGGAAAAGCAAATTAATAACAAACTCCTAATCCAAGTAGGAGAACACCTAATAAAATTAATCCTAGCAAAGAGGTAAAAAAATATTCTGTGCTGCATTATTGTCAAAGGTCACAAAATAGATGAAATGGTTTGCGAATGTGTACCTGAATTGCAGCATACGAGAAGTGTCCAAGATCAGCAAACATTGCTTCTGAACCTGAGGGCAAAGCGATAGAGAATATTGTCAATCTAGTGTGGTGAACTAATCTTCGCCAATCATTAATATAAGATCTTTTCAAATTATAACACAATGATTACTTGACCACCATTCGACCATATCAAAATCATATTCAACGCCTGTTTGATGGCCATTATTTGAAAACTCTTTTTTCAATATACTCGTTTTCAATCACATATTCACACAATAAAATATTCTACACGTAAACCTAAAACTTTTCTCTACTTTTTAACTACACATTCTCCTAAAAATCACTGTTCAAAACATTTTTTCCTAAATAATGACCATCAAGCAGGGGCTCAATGACAGGTTTGATGAGCATGAAGTTATAAATTTGCCTCTTCTTGTCAAGATTTTTCCTTTTCATTTATGCCTAGCAGTGTACTGGATTTGTTAAGACTCTTGAAGAAGGTCAATAATGTGCTGCATGTTGTCTTTCACTTTCTTGCATGTATAATTATAAATGCTATGCACGACATTGTCCTCATGGACATTTTTTTAACGGGTTCACCTGTAATGCACAAAAGAATTCCACCCAATGACATCCATCCTCCTTTTCTTGTCTTCTTCAAAAACTTTAGCATGTAATATGGGGAAAGCGCTTGATAAACATGTGGATTCCAGTGTAAAATATTGTACAAACCGAGAGCACTGATGCATATCAACCAAGTCAGCACAACTGGTGCAAAACAGAAGCCAACACGATGTGTGCCAAAGTGTTGTAAAGCAAATAGGCACACTAATATGAAGCAAGTAATTGGAATGACAGCATCTGCAAATGGGGAATAGACACAGATGTAAAAAGGATATAACAGGCAACAATCAACTGTTTACTAATTCATCATTTATAAATACAAGCTGACTGAAACTCTCAAATTAGGAAGAGAAACAACATTTGCCTTAGAAAGGGATACAGAATAACTAGTAGGGACAATTTCACATATTTAGGAGCTCGATTGATTTAGAGCATCAGACACACTTCCTCCATTAGATTTAGATTGACAAATCGAGTAAACAACCGCCAGTTTCCTTTATTAAAGTTGATTATATATATATATATATATATATATATATATATATATGCGCGCACATTTGAGAGCTATTTTGGTATCAGGGCCATAAGCCAAATAGGGTGAGGTTATAGTAATTGTATTGTTTTAGTACACTGTCAAGGGAGAAACTGGTTACCCTAGAGCCTGCGGAGCGTTGGTTAGCCCGTTAAGCGAGAGAGAGCGTGTGTGTATATATATATATATATATATCATGAATTATGACCAAATGAGCAACTTAAAACAAAAGATCTGGATGCATAGGATTGAGCAGAAAATTGCTCGAAGATACAATAAAAATATAAGAAAAAAAGGAAATTGTCATGCTGATGCCTGATGCTAATTTTTTAAGACCACATGTTGATAATTTGAATGGTCCCAGCATCTGAGATCAAATGGATTTTTTCACAAACTTTTCAGGATGATCCAGTGGCCCCTATATCCAAGAGTCATTCCATGGCACAAAGACCACATATCTTCCGACTCGATGCAGTCCATCTAAGTTTCAGCAAAAATAGCTATCATCAACATGACAATTTTTCTCTTTCTTCTATAAACAAATTCGTATTATTATTACTTTCCTGGCTAATTCAATTTATCCTGTGTCAAGTCTTCTAATAAGGGGCAAGCTATAATTCGTTTCATTTGTAAGCATATGCACACCATAGTTAGATGATAGAAAAGTTGACAAAATTTTCCATTGACCATCCCTTGCCCAGCAACCAGAGAGTGGTTGCGAAAGCAAACAAGAAATAAAAAGCAAAGGCTCTGAGACAGAAATATTTGCCAATAAAAATTATTCAACAAGAACGTGAAACTTTAATGCACGTGCATTTGGGCTCCGGTTTTGTGTCACCTCAATCACTAATTTGAAGTTGTAAAGTAGATTTTATTAAATTGCATACAGGGGTTTTGATATATGTGTCCCAGCACTAATAGTGAGAGTAAAAAACAGATCAATCTAAGATCCCACATCTTTTCCCAGGGGAATATATAATTATTATTTCTTTCCTATTTTTCCATTTTTTGTAGTAGAACAAAAAAGTATAGCTAGAAAGAAAGAAAGGAAGTAGAAGGATTAAAAGATACATTCTGCAATTTGAAATTAAATCTAGACAGAGATCACACAGAAATATTAATACAAGTTTCTTTTCCTTTTCTTTCTGGTGCAATCTTTGAATAAATTTGATTGCATATCCATCTTCAGCCCTTATCGTCATGTGTGAACGTCAAGTTTGATGGAGTAGAAAGCAGGCATAAAATGACGCTTATAAAGAAAGAAGCTTACATTGGTGCTGATCCTTAGACATTGATAACTCTAGGCCAGAAACTGCTGAAAAAACTGCAAAACGAAACGGATTATTAGCAAATTATAATGTTCAAATCAAAGTCAAACAAATCGGATAGAAAGGTTATCAACCAGATATTGCTGGAGTGAGCAATCCATCTCCAATGACCATACAAGTGCCGAGAAGAACTAAAATTAGCAAAGCAGTGTGCAAGGATTTATGCTTTTCAAGCACCAACTTCACCCATGAGCTATTGTTCTTGGGCTCGGGAGGGTGTTCAAATTTATAGGTAGAAAGAGCTTCATCCGCTACTTGTCGATTTGGAAGAAGGCTAACTTTAGCATGCCTGCATATCAAGGAATAGAGAGCAAAAGTGCCCCCTGCAGCAATCTCGAATTAGGGACTACCAATGAATGACTAGCAACAAAGAGAATTAGCCATTGGTATCTTACCCTCTCCATTATCATCCGCTCGAAGTACGATAAAGACATATTTGAATAAAGGAACAAGGGTTAGAGTCCAGAAAACAAAAGAAAGAACCCCAAAAATCTCTTCGTTTGTCTCAGAGTGATGAATGTCCTCTGCAAATGTGCTCTTGTATACATAGAGAGGGGAAATGCTAAGGTCTCCATATACAACACCAAGACTCTGATACGCTAAAAGCAGAGTGGTCTTCCAAGAATCCTTCTGAAAACCAATTAACGATCAATATTCCAAGAATGTAGCCCAAATAAGAATGTACGAGGGAAACTTTAAAGTAAAATATACTTTACTGAGAAACACTGCATATAAATGGCAAATTGGACCCATAATTGTTGTAAATAAATAACAAGAACTATGAATTACAAACCTTTGAAGTGCCCCAGCAACGCCCATAGTCAAGATCCATGGTTCATGAACGTTAATCTTTGTTCAAAATTGCAGGTAATTGTAATAATTAACTGTAGATCATCAAAGAAGCAGATATATGAAATTAGCCAAAAAATAAAAAATGAAGAGATAATACTACAAGAAAACACCAAATGATAGCCTAATAGCTCTAATTTACAACGAGAAATATGTAAAAAGCAACAAACATTGCCTACTTCTCACTAAACCCATGTGGCATGCTCACGCCTTCAGCATTTTCAATAAGATATCTGTAATCATACGAACATTAAATGAGGCCTCAAAGTCATCTCTTATCAAAATCATTAACAAAACGTGAGCACCAAATTAATTGAAACTCATTCATTTGCTACACTTTCTTCCCCTTTTTTTGGTTGGCAATAAGGAAAAGAACGCGATTCTTCAGTGACTAAATGCCTCTTAACATAAGCAAGGAAAAACCCATCCAATACAGATAAAGATAGCAAAAAATTCTTACAGTCTACACAATAATCGGCGGTGATAATTCTTAATTTTTTCAAAGACGACAAAAATACATTAGACAAAAAACAAGAGAAGGAACAAGGGAGTGGGCAAGAAAACCAAGATCACATGATTTAACGACAGGTGCATTATCAAATCAATCCCACAAAATTGAGCCCACGGGAATAAAGGCAAATTTAAGGACCTCCAAACCCATTCTCTTTATGCACACTCCTATACATATATACATACAAATAGATATACACATGTATATATACTAATATTTTACTTAATTTTGCACTTCGCTTGAAGACTGAGCCAAATTCCGACCAACTTGAAGAAATGGGAACACACACACACGGACGCATATACATAAATATTGTTAAAAAGTGTACAAGATAAAAAAGAATAATACCACTTGCTTGAAAAGCTGATAATGGGTAGCTCAAGATATGAATACATGGCTCTGATTTCACCTAAAACTAATTCAACAATGGCTCAATAAGGATCTCGAAAGCATTCTAAACAAAACTAATTAGCAACACTTGCCAGGTCAAAAAGCAAAAACGGAAACAAATTCTGTAAAGGCTTTGAAATTGTGAAAGATAAAAGGTAGAGGAATGTACCAGTGTCATTTTCTTTTGTGTAGAGGCAGCACCACGTGATTGTAGTATGGACCACCCACTGTGCATTCACAGCTTCAACGTTTATCAACAATATGTACTTTTTTTTTCTGTTTCAATTCGTAAAAGTTAAAACTACTGCAGAATTTAAGGCATCTTTTCCATATCACCATTGGTAAGTTTCTCTGCTGTTCTTTTCTCCTTGTCAATGTGTTGAAATTATGCCGGAAATTGATTTAATGACTTGAAAATCTTTTTGGTCAAGTTATTTATTATAGTGTATCCTATCTAATGGTACCCTATTGAATCAAATGATAAACAAGTTGTTGAGAAAAAGATGGTTTGTCTGAATGAAATGAAATTGGATTCACGTAATCGGAAAAAGATTTCCAAGTATTAGATAAAGAAATAATCTATTTGTCTAAAATTCAAATGACTCCTCTTAAATTTTTAAATTTTTTTTTGTCAGGTGAGTTAGATATAAGTATAGGATTTTTTTAAAAGTGAGTAGTCCAAATTTGGGACCAGCATTATTGGCAAGGACAATCACCCTTTCAATAGGGGTGGCCACATGACCATTATGAAAAGGGTTATGGATCATGCTATGTAGCTACATTCCTTGGCAATATCATGTCTCGTACTGTTGGTTGTGTTGGTTGTGTTGATTTGTTTTGTTAAGAAAATCTATGTAAATCTACAAAAGCATGTCGATGCCAAGTAAATTATTCACGTAGACGAGCATAATTTAGGCTACTTCAAATTTTACGGATGGTGGTTGTAGTATCTATTCAATTCGACTTACTTTAGACCTCTAATGCCCTACGTATTCCGAGTGGGACCAAGTTCGTTCCTCCTTAAAACTTGCTAGGCGTCAAACATAGGATAGGCCCTTGGCAGCATAACCATCACATGGAGTGTTGGTAATGGTAAAATTGATAATAGATCCAGTCCTCTCGTTTGGCACATATTAAAATTTAAATTTGAGTTAAAATTAATAATTAATTTCAATCATATATTTTATGAGATTCATAACTTTTTAACTACATTTCATCAACTTTTATTAAAATATACTAAAAATTTTATTTTAATTCTCACTGAACAGGCTTAAAAACAAATAAATTATAGCGATACTCTTATGGTCTAATATTTGTTTAACAAAAAGATTATTCCAAAATGTAAGAATGTGTTAATTGCCTATCAATAAACATATAAAAGATGACATCTACCATGTGAAGCTCCATTTATCTATCGATATGTCTATCTTTTGGGATTTCTCACAGGAAAATAAGGCATCTCCTATACGTGGCAGATCTCTAACTTGATTGCATGCCACATTCTACGACTAGGGTTTGAGTAAAACAATAGTACTTTTGTCTTTATACTTTTTGAAAATTGAATTTCTTCTATTCTTGAAAATGGTTCTGAAACTATAAAAAAAATCAAAAATCTTTTTAAAAAAGAAATTATGCATTTTGATACGATGCTGCCATGTTGCTTCTTTTTGAATTTTATAAAAATAATATTATTAAATATTGTGTCGTGTCGTACATTAATCAATTTGAGAGAAAGATTGTTAGACAATTAACAAGTTCTTGGAATGTGAATGTGTGTGGGACAAGGAAATTATTGAACCAAGAAAAATACTCAAATAGACTAGTTTAGAAGCATTGATTTCTGAATGGAATAAATTACACAGTGACGCTTTTCGTTTTATGAAGTAGACTAGTTGTATTGTCTTTTGAGTTGAGGAAAAATTGAAAATGCTTAATTGGCTGTCAATGAATTTTTCATGTAATCAATGTGTAATCATGTAATCAATATGGCGTCCTTGCAGCAATGATATATTTTCCACAGGCTCAGATTGGTCCCTTCTCGAACATACTAGATCTTTCTCTCTGCCTTATAAGATCATTTGGAATCCTTCCATGCCATTAAAAATCTCAATTTTTTGTTGGCGCCTTTGACATAATGTGGCCCCTGTGGATGAAGTGATTTGGCGCTGTGGGGTTCCTATCGTCTCCAAGTGTCAATGTTGTTCACATGGTCATGCTGAAAATATAGATCATGTTTTCGCATCCAGCCCTATTGCTTTTCGAGCATGTCAATATTTTGGAAAAATATTTGGAATTCGAGTGCCTGTTAATATATCTTGGCGGTCTACCATGCTATTTTGGAATGCTCGTTTTGGAAGGTACACGCAAGAACATCTTACTGCTAACCTTATTCCTCCCCTTCTCTCATGGGAGCTTTGATTGGCCAGAAATTCTGCATGATTTAAAGATGAGCCCATAAACTTACACAAAATATATGTTAAGGTAAAAAGTTGGCTATGTGAAATGAATGGTATACTTAAACCAAAAAAATTGTCTCCTTCCTCCTCTTTTTCCTAGGTTCTTCACATTCCTTTGGTACCAATTTGAGTTAAAGCCCCATTTCTTGTCAAATGGTACCCTCCTAAACATGGTTGTTATAAACTTAACATTGATGGGGCAAGTGCTGGAAATTCAGGCCTGTCTGGTTGCGATGGATTGCTTCGGGATTGGCAAGGAAAGGTTATTTTTGGGTTTTATCACTATCTCGGGGTTGGTACTAATACTTTAGCGGAGCTATCAGCTCTTGAGACAGGCCTCCAAATATGCTATGCCCTTGGCATTGACATAATCTTCATAGAAACAGATTCTATTGTGGTGGTCCACTGGTTTCATCATCATATTAATATGCCCTGGTATGTTCGTCTTATTTGGGAAGACATTTTGGAGCTTACACATGTTATATCTATTAACATATCACATATTTCGAGAAGCAAATCAGGCGGCAGATTCTTTAGCACGTATTGGAGCTCAATGTCATTCTGACTTCTTAGAATCAACCTATAGTTTCCCGGTCCATACAATTGGTTGCATCTGCTTAGATAAATGAAATTTGTCTTATTTTCGCTTCTAGTAGTTGGAACTATTGTAAGGGAAGTAGTACTACCTCTTTTACTGCTTTGCATTTTTCCTTTAACTCTTGTCTTCATTGTAAGGGAAGTAGTACTTCCTGTAATTACGATTTTCCTCCGTCACAAGTGAGTGCATATTAATAAAATTCTGGAGGTTCCGCCCTCCTTTCCCTAAAATAAAAAATAAAAAAATGAATGAGTAACAAATTAAAATAAACATATAATTTAGAATAATTTATCTATTAAATGTTTTATCGTTTGATTTAGTGGTATTTTCTCAAATTTTTAGGTTTTTGTACTCTTTAACATTTGTACTACATTAAGTTTAGAAAATGACCTTCACCCAAAAAAAAAAAAAAAAGGAGAGGGAAGGAGGGAGGGAGGAAAAAAAAAATGGATTTTAGAAAATTGTTATTATAACATTAAACATGCAATAAAATTGGTATCAAAGGTTTCAGAATTTTTTAGTTCATTTTCGAAGTTAATTATATTTGTTCTGTTTTTTAAAATGAGAAAACTATTTTCACAAATATGAGATGAAATTATTTGTACAAAATGATAATAGAAACTTAACTTCTTGAAATTAAAATAATCTGTTTTGTCTAATTTAAAATTAAGAATGTTACGTCCGTGACTCAAATTCCATGTGATTTAGAAATTTGATTCATGGAAGAAATTTAGATAATATTAGTTTGAGAGTTCGGTTTGATAAGAGATCGAATCTCATCATGGATTGGGAGATTTGATTGGGAAAATGTCTTTGAAATGGATGAAAAAATGTTTTGGAAGCATTGGGATTGAGACATGGAGCCTAGGCGACGGGAACGCAAGAGGTAGAGAGCACGAGGGTGCAGCAGCGCCCAAGGAAAGATTTTTCAACAAAAAGGGAGCTGGGTAGTTGTGTCGCGGCGTTATCGAAGGGAAGAAGTGCTTTCCTAGTTTAATTCTATCGCGTTTTCTGTGCTCTACTCCATTCATAACTTCAAGACTGAGCTCCTATATATAATCTACTAGGTGTAGACTCTTCATATACTCAACATAATAATTATATCATTATTTTATATATTCAAAACTTGAGTGAAATGTTTAGATTTAAATTGAGAGTATCAAATCTTGTAAATACAATTTTAGTTTCTTGGTATATAAGATTCTCCCCTTCTTCTACATAAATTTTGTGTGATACTTTATTTTTCATATTACCCTTATTTTCATCTTTAATTATTTGGCCAGATTCTCAACAAGTGGTATTAGAGCCAAGTTTTTTTTGGCTTTTTTGAGAGATCCAAATTGATTATTAAAGTGAGATTTGAACAAGGTCAATTGTTTCAGGGATAAAAACTATGAAATTTAAGATTCCGCTTTTGGATCACAATAATTTTTTTTTTATGACAAATCAAGATGCGAGCAGTTCTTGCTCAATTGGACTTAAATGATACTTTGTTGGAGGTGGATAGAATGCCCACAACAATGACTGTAGAAGAGAAGCAACGCAAGGATCGAAAATCCCTAATACATATACATCTTCATCTTTCTAATCAAATTCTTCGGGATGTGGTAAAGGAGAAAAGTGTCACTGGATTGTAGTTAAAATTGAAGCAGCTTTGTATAATAAAGAGTTTGACAAGTAAGTTACACTTGAAGCGGAGCATGTATTATCATCGCTTGATGGAAGGTGAATATTTGGAAGATCATCTATCGGTGTTCAAGGAGATCGCCGTTGACTTGAAGATCGTGGAGATTAAGTATGATGAAAATGATTTAAGGCTGATATTGTTATGTTCGTTGCCATCTTCATATGTAACATTTAGATATGTCATTCTTTATAATTGGGATACTCTTATTATTGACGAGGTATATGATGCATTTTATTCCAAGGAGAAGATGAAACATTTGGTCTTGGATTTGAGGCCCGACAGAAGGTATTGTTATTCGTGAGAGGAAGACAAACGGTCATAGAAGGAGTAGAGTCAATGATAGCAACGGTGATAAAGTTTGGGTATTGCAACAACAAAGTGCATATGAAAAGGATTGCTATGAGTGACAGAATAGGTTTGCTATTACAGATCAAAAGGATCAGTCAGAAAATTTCAGTGATGCTAGTCTTGCAGAAGAAGACTACAGTGATGGAGATCTTTTGACGATTACTGACGGTGACTCCAAACCTAACGAGGATTGGATTCCTTGATAAAGCTTGCACTTTTCATACGTGTTCTAATTGGGATTTGTTTTCTTTATATGAAACAGTTACAAAGGGTTTCGTAGTGATGAGAAATATGAGCCTTGTAAAATAGCCGATATTAGTAAGGTCAGAATCAATATGTTTGATGGGATGGTCATAACACTTGGTTTAATGAGACATGTTTTAGGTCTAAACATAAATATTACCTCATTGAGTACTCTTGATTAAAAAAATCAATATGCATGCACTTTTCAAAATTGCTTCTTGAAATGCATCTTAATCACGCTTACTTTTTGCCAAATGTTTGTGGTATGCTGCAATTTCACTGATGTTCTAGTGTTGTCCTTGTTCTTTCACCATTTGAACAAATAATTCAAGGGTCAACGGTTCTCTGGTATAACGTTGTTTGGTTTAGCAAAAGAGTGTAGTACCATGTTTCTCATTAACTTTCAACTATTATGTCACGTTAAGCTATACTACGTATGTGATCGATTCACATAAATCATTGAAGAAAATGAAAACTTGATGACCAATAATTAGAAGGGTAAAATAATCATTTAGCTTAATTCTAAAAATCGAACGTCAAATATGGTAAGGCATTAACGTTGTAGATCAACAAAGTGTTGGGAAAATATTAATTTGTCATGTGAGCCTATATATATGACTAAAAGTGTGTATAAATGTTATCTTAAAGTTAAGTCCAAAATTAAAATGATCTAGTAAAGAATTAAGTTATAGACTTTGGGCATATAAATAAAGTGTGAGTCGAATTATATGTGTAGAGACTGGATTCATTAGAGTTGTATTTGACGATGTGCCAAATACATATAAAAACTATATATAAGGTTGTAATATCCAATTTATATGCGATTTTCATTCTTTGTGTTATTTCATCAAAACAAGAATACAAGAGAAAACATATTGAAGAGGAAGATAAAAATTTACAATCAAGAAGAAGGTATCGAAGCAATCAATATTATGGAGTAAGAAGCTAGAGTCAAGAAAAAGAGGCAAGTTTCAAAATTAAAGATTAAAAAGTTAAACATGAAGAGATTGTAATTGATATTCAAAATTCAAGATTTGGAATCAAGATCCGGTATTAAAAAATCAATCTCGATGAATTAGCTTATGGTACGCATTTAATAATTTTCTTAATGATTTGACATGAAAAATCTTGATAATAAAATAATTAAATTTTGTAGTTCTTGAGATTTAAAATTTGATAAAATTCTAACACAAAGATGTAATTACAGAATAAGCTTATAGATTAGTGACAAGTGCTGCAATTTCTCTTTTTCTATCTTACTTTTGAATTTCTTGATCATCTGACCTTTTCAACTTCAGCAGTTGGCAGCTTTTTCTTGGCGAGAAAGGTTCTTTCCTAGAAGCCTCCGCCTATATTTCCTTATTTTAGTTTCAGTTTCTTTGCACAGTTTTCAACTCCTTCCAATTTAGCCTCTATCTCATGGCCAAAGCAAACCACCTTTATCAGCTTACTACAATTCTACTTTTCTGCCTAATCGTTTGCCAAAATTCATCGGCAAGGCCATTTAATGGCGGTTTTCGGGCAACTAAGGGGCTTGAAGCGGGGTATGGATCGTTGGTATCGAACATGCTCCCCAAAGGAACTGTCGTGGTATCAGGGCCAAGCAGAAGAACCGACAAAGTCAACGACTAGCTAGAAGAAAATTTGATGCCTATTTGTCCCCCATATTTCTAGGACTTTGCTAGGGTACATAAATTTTCACATAATTACATTTGATACATATCCAATGTTTAATTCAAATCTCACACTTTCGCATCAACTATTAGATGATTGCCACGTCACATTATGTACCTCTCTATATACATAAAGCGTGAGATTTGAATTAAATGTTGGATATGTACCACATGTAATTATGTGAAAATTTATGTACTCCTAGCAAAGTTCATATTTCTTTGTTCTTTTTCTCCTTTCTAATTCGATATAGAATGTTAATAGCATTAGCGTAAATCTTAAAGTTGGATCAATCTTTTGTAATATAATCAGACCGATGCAGTGCAAATACAAAAAAATAATTTCTT
>CAIGRN010144122.1:0-17157 GCA_903798345.1 Fraxinus anomala
GACAATAAACTAATACCATGATGAATGCATTAACACAGTAATAGACAGATTTCTAATTCACCTTTTCACAGTAAAATATTATAGTTTTATGGAACTTGTCTTGCAGAATAAATAAAGAACCTAACCCAAAATGTGTAAAAAGGGTGACAAAAGTATCAGCCATATTTAGGTTTTGAAAAGGAACCCAGAAAGTTATTTACTGAAGAAATAAGTCAGATTTCTCGTGTTTAATGCTTGGCTTGAATTTTGATATGAATCGATTTAATATGATATTAAAGCATGAAAAGGTCTGGAATTTGAGCCTTGTCATTGTCCATTTACAAAATTTCACATGTATGAAAGGACTTTGAAGCAAAAATGATTTCGACTCGTTGAATCTACTTGCATAAATAAATTAAGAAATAATTCAGATTTCTCGTGTTTAATTCTTGGCTTGAATTTTGATACGAATCGATTTAATATGATATTAAAGCATAAAAAGATCTGAAATTTGAGCCTTGTCGTTGTCCATTTACAAAATTTCACATGTATGAAAGGACTTTGAAGCAAAAATGATTTCGACGCTTGAATCTACTTGCACAAATAAATTAAGAAATAATTCGAATTTCTCGTGTTTAATTCTTGGCTTGAATTTTGATACGAATCGATTTAATATGATATTAAAGCATAAAAATGTCTGGAATTTGAGCCTTGTCGTTGTCCATTTACAAAATTTCACGTATGAAAGGACTTTGAAGCAAAAATGATTTCAACGCGTTGAATCTACTTACATAAATAAATTAATCCTCCCCGTCTCACACTTTTTCTAGGTAACGTGGTTCAATATTTTTGACTGCTAATGCATTTGCTGCTGGATACCAATTTTGTGCTAACATTTGGCACGTTGGGAGCTATTATACGTGAAGGAATGATACTTTTATCTATCTTTATTTTTTACTCTACATTTTTTCTTTCCTTTACACTTTATTCTTCGTCTTTTGCTTCATTTCTTTCAATTTTTGACATATAGCATGAAACTTTTAGTGCCATTATGATTGCGTTCAAACTCACATAATCAAGAAAATTAAACTAATATAGATAACTGTCGGCATTCTACTAACTTTAGAGTAAGTTACATAATCCATTTCTGCCTCTACGTATTATTCATTACAAAATCTAAAGAATAGTAAAAGCAACTGCTGGTTAGACCAATAAATTAAATTGACATTGTTGCCCCAATCAAACTTTGCAGCCAACATAGGATATGGATTTTAGTACACATTTCGTTGGAGTATCTTTTCATGAAACAAATGTAATTCATACATTTGAACTTAAATTTATTGGGACTAAATCTTAGTTTGTTATTATTGTGGCCAGACCAAAGTAGAGTGAGAAGTTGTGCCCCAAACTCGTTAAGCCCATGTTTGGTTGAGATTAGTATAAGATTTGTTTTCAAGTGAGAATTTGAATTAAAAAATGTTGTCCAACATTTAGAACATTGCAGGGCACTAACAACCAATTCTTCATGTGATCGTCAATTACCAATTTTACCATGTGCCTTGTAGTTGTTTCTCTGAAGATATGTTCCCACTTCAACGTAGTTCAAGGGCAAAATGACATTTTGACCAACTTATGGTCGATGAATTTGGAGAAAAGTTGTCCTTGGAGTCATAAGCTATCTGCCAACGAAGTTCATTTAATTAATTGAGTGGCCCACTTTATGTTCACAAGAAATCGAATTTTTTTTTGTCAAGAAGTGGGATTAGACGAGCTCTAAATCTGTATGGTTGATCCGACTACTAAAACTTTATATAAAGGAGAGTAAGTTATTGTGTTGGAATTGAATTATGCGTCTCATATTTGTCTTCTTTCTTTGACAATAATGACATGTTTAATGAGTCGAACCATATAAAGGTAAGGGAAAAATAAAAGATCTTGTCCTATTTTGTACAATATTATCCATTAGTATTAGTATTACGTGCCAAACATATCTCAACACCAGGGATATGACAACCCAAATCTTACTCTTTTGACAGACAATTTGAGAAGATATGATATGATATATTGGTTGACCCTAATTCTATAGGTATCATGTTGTCATATTATAATTCTTTTGAAATACTAAAAGTTTACACGTGTCCTCATGGATTCAAATCTGGCAGCTACGACCTCCAATCTTGATTAAAAACATGCCCCAGCAAAGAGTTTACTAAATTAGAGAAATGGGTTAGATCTAATTGGAGAGGTAAAACCGACCCTAAATACGAGCACTCTTATGGAGATTAATTTTCGGGTTAGTCTAACTCAACACTATCAGCTTGAAATTCGTAATTAGTGGAAACTACACCACTGCTTTACGTATCTTCCAAATTCTAATTTTAATATTGATAAGTGTATTTTATTCGCGTATTCTGAGCTATATTCTTATTTATTTATATGTAAATTGAGCGAATATTTATTTAATTTGTGTAAATTATATTAATTGTAGAAAAATCCCAATTTGAATACAATTTATATGAAAATAAACTATTTAGAGCTTAATTGGAGTTGATTTGAAACAATTAAAAATGAACACTGTTGCAAGATATTAGTTAGAAGTATTAATAGAGTATTCGATAAAAAATCATAATAATCGAAAGTTAAATTCGACATTTGAAAAGTTCGAAAACTAAATTGCAAATTCCAAACTTGCATCGGATCAACTATAATATTTTAGAATGAAGAGGCCGTAATTGAAATATTAGAAGATGGACTGAAAAAACATGAGAAAAATAGTTCATTTGGAAAATGGATTTATTTTCTTTTTCTTTTTAGACTCTCTGATGGAAATCAAATTGAATAAAGATTTTGCTCAAATCTTGTTCTATAAATACACACCATAGTCCAACAATTAAAAGGGGGGCTTGCAGAGTTTCATTATACACATACATTTAAGCCAAGGCTTGGGGAATTCACTATACATATATTATTCAAGCCAAAAGAAGGAAAAAAAATAAAATTTAAAAAAAAAAAAATCAAGAAATCATTCAACAAGTTGGAAATCAATTAACAAGTTAGAAGTTATTCTCTTTGTGTTTCAGTTTTGTGTTTTAAGTTTTGAATTCATTTTGAATTTTGTGTTTTGAGTGTTCATTTTAAGATTGTTGAAAATGTGTTCTTTTTGATATTTTGAAAAATTGATTTAAAATACCCAAAATGCGTTTTGAAAATTTTGATTGATTATAACTGAAAACACCCAAAACGACAAATTGTCGTTTTGAATTTTCTTTGTAAATTTTTAATTTGTTTTCAAAAAAGCGTTTTCAAAAATAGGAAAAAAAAACGCGTTTTCAATGATTTGAAAAATTGAAAACAGAAAACGACTTGAAAATGGTAAAGAGAACAACCCCTTAGGATTTCAAGATTTTACAAGAATGTGGAATCTTGGTGTAAGGTCTTTTTTTTTTCCCCATTTTTCCTTAAAACCCGGTGATGTATTTTAATTCGTTCTTATATTTTTATTCTCTCATAATGTGTAATTAATCATTTACTTAGGATGAATGATTGTAATCTAATTTTGAACCTTAATTTTAATTAAAAAGTTTTAAATCTCCAATTGGTTTTTGTGAATTTTTTTAACTTCCAATCTTAATGTTTGGATTAATTGACCAATAATTCATTGATTTTGTGAGCAATAATTACGTAGAGATGTGGATTATTTGTTTAGACCATTTAGTGAAAATCGGGAACTAGTATAAAATTGTAGAGATATATTTTCTAATTAATGTGGCCGTTACATAGATTCGTAGAGATTTAATGCATTTAACTACAGTATCTCCGAATTCATATAAAGATAAGTAATTGAATTAGTTAAATAGAATCAATTTGAATTCGAGATCGATAAATCGATTATGTTAGAAGAATTCGACCGAATAAACATAATCAACTGTTATAAAATTTGGTGATTGAAATTAAGGAGATAACTATGGCGAACTCATGAATCCTAATACTTCAACTATCATTAAAAGAGTCATATTTTTTTATTTTCGTATATTGAAGATAAAAAAATCACCGAAGTAAAGATAAACTCTTTCTATTTATTTTCAATAAAATTGAAATTAGGAATAATTTAATGGTTAGATAATAGTCATTATGTGAACGATATTCAGACTCATAAATTCACTTTATTATTTGTTACGATCTGTACACTTGTGAAATATAAAATCGACAACAACTATTCATCCCTTTTTCATTATTATTATTTCAAAATTACAATTTTGAATAAGTTAAAATACAATTAAAAAAAAAAGCATAAATCACTTCAAATAATCGCAATCCTAAAATTATATCTCAAACTTTAGAATCCCAACCTCAGTAAACATACTTCAAAATCTTCCTAATTCAAATTGATTATACATAAAATATTTTATTGTTGAAGTTTAATTTGCACGTTATACATTATGGTTCCTTGGAAGCCATCGCAACAACATAATAAAATCTCTGAACAAATAGGTCTATTGGTGACATTATAATGTGAATATCTCATATCATGTTACATTATAATGTATAGAATGTAATAGTCCACTAACCTCGAACATATTATCAAAAGGATTAATAGCAAAAAATCCCTTAAAACGTTTTCATTTGCGATATATTTTCTACTTATTGAAAACCGAAGAAAACCTCCATGAAACATTTTGTGCGAAAACCCCCTACCGTCCAACTCCATTAGTTTGACCGTTAAAAGCAGTAAAAATTGTCAAAATTAAAGAGAAATAATTGTAGTTGTGATCCCAAATTATGTGTTTTTTTTTTTTTTTTGCAAATTACACCAAAATCTTTTATTTGCACCACCCACAATTCTAAACCTTTAAAACTTTATCTTCTTCCCTCACTTTCACCACATCCCACCCCACTTCTTCCACCCCAACACATCCCACCCCAATTGAGCGATCTCAAACTACCTCCACCGCAATGACCACCAACATGGGGAGACTTCTCGCGAGGGCTAGGATGAAAACTGAAGAAGAAATCACCCCTAGTTGGTCACCAAACCAAGGAGATTTTCTCCATAGTTTTTACAAAATCATCCCTAGTCGGTGCACCCAATCGACACGCATGTGCCTAAAATCTCTACAATACTGCTCAAATCTTTCGTCATGGAGTGCGGACTTATCACTTTCGCAATCTCGATTACGTTATCGAGAAATATATTTTCATTATGCTTGATTTTTTGTCTTCTTGCTATCGTGCTTAGGCTCCTTGCGTGCTTTGATGACAAGGTCAAAGACGGATGTGACGACGGTGACCTTAGCCTAGCGGTTCTATATAGTAAGCTTGACGGTCACGTTGAGGCCATTCCAGTCCTTAGCGGTTTCCTTGGTGATGTCTTCTCCAATTTTCTCGAGGGAGAGGTCGAGTGGTCCAATCTTGGGGGCAAGGGAGCTAGCAGAATCGACATCGCCGTCCGTAACTCGGACAACTACGTCGACGACTTGAGAGGGATCGAACTTCGACGGCATTTTTGATGGAAGCTGGAGGCTTGTGAGACTAAAAAATTGAAGGAAAGTGACTTAAGGTTATAAAACTAGGTTTGGAGGCTGGTGGGTCGTGTTCCTGCCTTCTCACGGTAATAAGCAGTGTAAGTTATGGGATTTGCTGCTTTTCATGGTAGTGGGAGGTAGGATGTGGTGGAAGTGGGAAAGAAGATAAAGTTTTTAAGGTTTGGGATCGTGGGTGGTGTAAATAAAAGATTTTGGTGTAATTTGCAAAAAAAATCAAGAAATTTGGGATCACAAATGCAATTATTCCTCTTTAATTTTGACAAATTTTACTGTTTTTAACGGTCAAACTAACGGAATTGGACGATAGAGAATTTTTTCGCAAAAAAAGTTGTATTTCGTACAAAAGGTTTCAAATAGAAGGGTTTTATGTGATTTCCAATATATAGGGAGTAGATCCCAAATGAAAACGTATCTAGGGATTTTCTGCTATTAATTCTATTGAGAAATGTAATAGTTGATATTACCTATTACATAATAGGTGATGTTACCTAACAGTTTCATAAACAACATAATGCAATATTTTCTTAGAAGTATGTAACATATAATGTAATGGATCACGTAATAGACGATAAATTGGATAGACAATATAACACATGTAAAAGTTGATGTTATTGACATATAGTAGATCATGTAGCATATGCAATAATATATGTAAGATATTTATACCAAATAATGTGACGTAACATGTTAAAAAATGATCTTTGAACATCACAAATCCTACAAAACAACGTAATATGTCATGCTGCCTGGTATATTGAGGTTTGAAATTTTAACCAGAGCCTGCTCTTTCGAAATCTTCAAAAGGTTTGATTCAAAACACAGGTAAAATATCAATATATAAAATTACAATCAAAAAAGGAAAATCAATATAAAAAGAACAGATTACATTGCACCAATTCATTTTATTACTACTCAATTTAAGCAACAAGAACGAGGAATGAAGCGATTTTCATTATCAATAGAAACAACATAACCCTTCATCTAAACTCGAAATTGAAGACTGAAATTGTTGTCATTTTGAAAATAAAGTTTTCCTACCAAGTTTTCCTTTCAGAAGAGATTAATTTATTAAATATTCTTGTTTCAGTAAATATTGACATATTAATATGCAAGCATTTTTGACGTAATAATTAGTATTATTGGTATTTTAAAAGAAGTTATAGTATTTCTGGTATTTGTTTTAATTATGGGACTAGAAATGAAAAATTGAAACAATACATAAATAAGGTATTTAAGTATCACCATTTCAAAATTAAGGATAGATGTTTTAAATTNAAAATCGGGTTTTCATTAAAATTTAATTAATTAATTATATATTTAATTAATAAATATATAAAGGTCACTGATTTATGCAATTTAGTCACAATTCAAAAATTTTAAACTCACAATTTGTTCATCGGTCACAAATTAAAAATTTAAAAGTCACAATTTGTTCATTGGTCATAAATCACAAAATTTATAAGTCACAAAACTTATTTTATGATCACAAAATATCAAATTATAGGTTACAGATTACTTTTATTGGTCACAACTCGATTATTACTTAATAAAATGTGAGTCATAATCACAAATTTTAGGTTACACATTATTAATTTGTCAAAAATTAACCAATTATTGGTCACAATCAACCAAATAATTGGTCACAGACACCTACGTCCATCTTATCCCACTACACCAAGATTGGAGGAAAACACCAATTGAAAACCTCAAAACCATCATGGCATCGCCACTGCATCCTACCCTCCACCCACCCACCCACTTGCACCACCACCGCACACCCGAAAGCTCCAACTAAACAAATTCGAGAAGAAATCAACCCAAAATCCGAAAATGGCCACCTTCGTCTTCATCATCATATCTACACCCCAACAAATATTAACTTTCCATCAATCGCCGAGAACAATCTTGGACCACCACCTCACCAACACTACCTGGACCACCAACGATTCAGCCTCCACCACTACCACTTCCACCATTGCACCACCAACATCCCCCCATCTCTATCACACCATAAACACAACCCCCACCAAAAAAATCCCCAAATTCGCCGCCACACTATCAACAATAACCACCACCAACAACAATCAACACAAGAAAATAGGTGAGATAGAACACCGTCACGCAATCGCACCTCAACACACAAATTGGAAAGTGCATAATCTCGAACAGAGGAAGCGACAATGGTTCTATGTGTAGAAATAGAGAGACAGCAATGCCTTCTCTTGTATTCTTAATGTGCGGTGGTGGTATCGGTGCTGTGGTACCAATAGTGGTAGTGCCGTCGGGTTGGTGGCAGCGGGGATAGAGAGAGAGGGGAGAGAAAATGGGTCGGCAGGGAGAGAGCGAGGGATGAGAAAATGAAATAATTTGGGTTAGAAATTGTGTAAGATTGATTTAAATAAAAATTAATTTAAAAATCATTAATTAAACCTGATTTATGTATTATTAAAATTCATTCTGGATTTATGAAAATTGTATTTTAAAAACTTGTGAGACTGTAATTTCCTCATGAAAAATTCCCTAATTATTAACTTGACAAGGATGCTCTTTGATCTAAATGGGCCTCCAAGAATTTTTTTCTAGTGTTAAGCCCATCCCCTATGTTAAAGTGGCCTAGTAAGTGGCATACTACGCTGGCCCATACAATAACATCACGCGGCCCAATTAATTGATAAAAGGAGATGCTTGTCCATTAGATCAGAAACCTATTATAGATTAAGGGAAAATTACTCAAAACTCTACATATAAAATATATTATTCAAAAATAAGGAGGATTAGTTTTAATTTCACAAATCAGGAGATAATGAAAATTTATTAAATTATTTAATTTATAATTAATATGGAATCTGTTTTATGTTTATCTAATGAGATCTGTTTAAAATTATTTCCATAACAATCACCCACACTCAGTTTCTCTCTTCAAGCATCATCACAACATCAATTTCTTCTCTACAATGCACACACAATACACACGTTCTTCAACATTTACAAAATGAAAACTCTCTATAATTCTTCAATTTCTCAACAAATTTCTGAAGCATACAAAATATATCTCTAAAATAGTTCTCTAGATCCCTCACATATTTCTTCACATGGCGGCGCAAGTTACTGTTTGTATATTATGTATAATCTACTTTTTATGTTAATATCTCTTCTTTGTGATGTGATCCAAGGAAGGCAACAAATTATCGAGGGTTCGATGTATGTTGAAAAGAGGCTAAGGGCAAATTCGAGATCAAATAGAGTCAATGAAACTATGAAATCACTTGTTCAAGCTATGGAGTCCAAGATGGTGAAATTAACAAGTCAAAGACCAAGTTCTATGTTGGGCATGGGAGCGGAAACAATATGGAATGCTTTGGAATAAAAAACTCAAAACTTGGAGGCAAGACGGACAACTATGCAATCGTATAATACAAAACATGGTGGGGGTAGCATGCCTCTATACCGAATCAAAATTGAAAGTTGTCAATTGGTCTATGTGACTGCATGCAAAAAGCCAATGGCTGTATAGTGCAATTCTAGACGCAAAATTTTCAAATTTCGAGCAATATTCTATTTTAGTTAAAACTCTATTTTGTAATATATTTTGTTAGTTTTAGAGTTTAATTCCATTTTTTAGTTAGATTTTATGAGTTCCCTATAAATATTACTCATTCTATTCATTGAAACACACAATTTTGAGAGATTTTTTTGTAAGACATATTGCTTTATTCATTGAATTAATTGTGAACTTATCAATAATATTTTTTTGTTGTGGTTGTTCAAACAAATCGAATGAGATTCACGAGTCTTATAATCACGGGGTCAACATATTGTCGGCGATTGTGTTGGTTCCTTGATTCAATATTTTCGAATCAAATTTAAACATTGATTTCTTGACTTTCTCTGGTTGAAATAATCTTGTATGAGTTTCGTAGCTACCATTGCTACATGGGTTCGCATCACTTCAGATCCCTCAAATATTTTGCACTGTTTGTTAATGGATTTCAAATTTGAAAATATTTTGCACTGTTTGTTAATGGATTTCAAATTTGAAGCGTGTTGTGGGATAGAATGGCTATTAATAGAGTTCAAATCTTGATGACTGCATGGTGGTGGGTTTACGGTGTACAAACCGTGTGGGTGGTGATGCGGTTGGTTGTACATGGTGGTGGTGCGATAAATAAGTTGCGATGAATTGATTTGATAATTTGTGCTCGTGAAATAAGTTGTGATCAATTAATTTGATAATTTGTTATTGTACAATGAGTTGTGACCAATTAATTTGGTAAATTGTGACTAATAAATAATTTGTGACCTATAAAAACTTATAATTTGCTACGAAATTTATAATTGTAACCTATAAATTGTACTTTGTGACTATGTCATTGTATGATTTGTGACTAGTATGTGATTGTAATTATTGGTTATTACGGATATGCAGATAAATATTTTCAAATATTTAATAATATAGATAATGTTTGTTACGTTAATGTGGATGACAAACTATTTTTTATGATTTCTATTTAATTAGATTTTTTTTTATCAAATAAAATTTATAATAATATATTTATAATAACAAGTCAAATTAGACAACACATTATATTCAACACATTATTGGTCATAACATGTTACAATTAACACAGATTTGATCAAAGATAATCATAGTTAATATATAAATGATCACAAAACTTTTAAATGTAAACAAGTTTTATTACAAACATTCACTATTAACAAATGTCTGGTTACACATGTCGTTGTTAACATAGATTTGGTCATATTTAGTCAAAGTTAAGACATATATGATTACAGACAATCACAATAAAGACAAACTTGATCATTGTTGGTCATTAATAACATATGCCTAGTCACAAAAAATAACAATTTACACATATCTGATCATAAGCAATCGTTGGAAAATATAACCTGGTCACATACAGAACAAAACACACAATCAATAGGTCACAGTCATGCTAAGATCTCATGAAATACAAAAATCTGTTTAGAAAATATGAATTATGAAATACAGAAAATTGTTCAACATAAAAATGCACCAAATTAAATGATTTATTGTCTAATTTTTTTTTTTTAATTTATCAATGGCGCACAAGAGAACTAAAATCACACTTTGGGTTGTCATCTTCTTATTTAGTATGATGTTCAGTGGCCTTCGCAATCGCCATACTGAATATATTTGATCTCCTTATCTTCTTCTTTCATCCAATACCTGTTTTGTGTGCATTCCACCAAGATGAACCAAACTGCTTATATATCTCATCAGCAGTTCCAATCTGCTTATAAATAATTTGTATGCTGAGGTTGATGTATGCGTACCTTCAAAATCTGATCATAGATTTACTGTATGTGCTTTGAGAAAATCGGATTACTGAAATATGAATTTCATCTTCTCCAACTAAATGAATTTCATCAATTTTTCGTCTAAATTGTGACTTCCATATGTTGAACAGGAATGTTGTGGGGCTCCAAATGTTAGTTTTAATAAATCACGATGATTTCATTCGTATGAGATATTAATCAGCTTCTTTAATATCAAATCTAACACTAAATAGTTCATTTAAGTCAGTGGAGACAAGCTATAACCTTTGCATGATCTGACGTTAAGACTCGCATTCCTATCTTAAAAAGTTCAACATTGTTGAGAGAAGTAGCTCATTGTCTTACAGAATTGTCTCTATTTTAGCGTTTAACTGGTGTGAATTTTTATCGTTTAACATCCTTCCACAAAAAAGGGCTAGGCGTATGTTGGGTTGGATCAATTTTTCACTCAACTAAAATCCCACCTAACATGGTCTGTTTGATCTAACATCAAACCAACACAATCCAATTATATATTTAAACCCAATCCAATCCAATCTAATCCAACCCCAAACTGATCAAGCTTGGATCAGTTTGGTTTGGGTTGGTTGATTTGAGTTTAGATCCAATTCAAGTTGGATCTAATTATTTTTTGTTGAATTTGGACAATTTTTAAAAATTTGAAACCACTTTGAAACTTTCTTTGTTCTTAATCTATATAAGGAATTCTTTCTAAAAAAAACAATGTAGAAACAAGTTTGAAATTATGGAGCATTTCTTTTTCATAATTTTTTGAGATTCATTTATATTATCATCATATCCTTAATTTTTAGTTTATTGTTAAATAACTTTGTATTTGTAATTAGTATTCATGCTAGTCAGCCTAGGTAAAAAAAGGAGATGTTTGTACTCTCTAAGGTCTTTCTCTTGTTTTCACTATTGTGTGTATTTTGGTTTTTAATTAGGTATTAATTTTTTTAATTCATCGGATATGGTTGGGTTGGATTTTAATCATAACCCAATGCTCAACTCAACTCAATCCAACTTCAAATTTAATTTTCCAACCCAAATAAAACCCAATTGAAGGGTTGGTAAGTTTGATCAATTTGGGTTGGTTTTTGCCCAACTCTACAAAAAATGGAGTCTCATTTAAACATATCAATCTTGAAATTCATATGATTATTTGAATTTTAGTCAGACTGAATTGTTCGTTGAAATATAATAGACTCGGATCACATATAAAGGGTCAATATTCCATCTTAATCAACCTTGTTAAGAAAAATATTACAATTTCTTTAGCTTCATAAATTTGAGAAAGCTTTAACTTAACTTCCCACTAAACCACCAAAATTAAGATATGCATGAATTGAGGTCAACAACTGATTCTGAAAATACAATATAACTCGTTAAGAAAGTGATAGAATTCCACCATACATTAAAATGTAGATAACCTTAAAGCACAGCATAACTTACAAAATAAAGGTGACTACATAAAATAGTAGTTTAACTTGCATTATTGACTATTTATATACAATACTTGTTATGAAAAATGGTGATACCAATAAAAAAAATACCAAGTTTTACAGGGAAAACACCACATACTTGTTATGAAAAAAGGCGATACCAATAAAAAAAATACCAAGTTTTACAGGGAAAAACACCACGGGCAAATGAGGGAATTTCAATATAAGATGAAAGAATACAAGATTTTATGTTTCTAACTTGTTTTAAATTACAATAAAAAGCCAACTATATATAGAGTAAATGTCAAACTCTAATTATAGTGTTTTAGATGGAAATAGCATCCTAAAATTCGCTAAAATGCGAAACAGGCCGTGGGCAGGGTGTTATTGGCCCTCGAGTGCCCAAGTTCGCGGCAAGCAATGCTTCGTCGATGCTCAAGTGCTTCGTCTTTGAATTAAATCCGTTCATTTTCTCGAATTGGCACCCTTTATCTTTATTTTGACTCTCTTTCAACCAAACCATCAATATAAGATCGAATTTGGGTTATTTTCAATAAATCTCCATATTGACACGAATTTCACTCCAATGAATGGAGTTTCATAAATTTGTCACTTTGAGACAAATTCTACTATAAGGAATAAAACTTAACACTTCAACAAATTCAAAAATTCTCAAAAAAGTTCTCCACCTCTTCCACGAATTCCAACTAGGACAAACTTAATAACTGAATATCAACTAAATCCACGCACTGCCCAACATGATTACATTAGGTGCCACAATTGCTCGAATTATCATCACGAGCAACAAAATCACAAATAACTCAACAATAATTACCAAATAGGACAGAAACATACTTTATAACAGAATCAACACAACTATCTGCTTCTGTAGAAGGTTATTTGCTAGACTCAATACCTCCGACAACATTTAAAGTATAATCAACTCAATTAGCTTCCCCTCTTTTATGGAGGCCAATTATCTTTACTAGATCTATCTCTAGTAATTGAATACTATAGCACCACTGATTATGCGGCAAAGTGGCATTACTCATTATTTCTGAACTTGACAAAGATGTATTCTTCAATGTAAACTATAAACCAAACTCCAATGGTACTGTGCCCAACTTAAACTCCACCTGAGTGCCTAATTTTTGCTGATTGATATCCAAATATTCTATAGAACCCTACAAGATATATAATTGGGACCTTCTCTATTCCTTTATCACACACGAGCATCTTTACTAACTTTGAGGACTTCTCCTTCACAAGGGTACTTGTACCCTTTTAAATCAATAATAGTAAGGAAATAAGATTTCTCTTGAAATTTGGAACATGCCTTACCTCACCAAGTGTTCTAACAGTTTGAACAAACATTTTAATTCTGACCCTTCCAATAACTGCCATCTTAAAATGTGCATTATTTCCATTACCACAACACCTTTTTAAACTGTTTCATAAGTTGAAAACTAATCCCAATTAAGACACATATGAAAATTGCAAACTGTATTAAGAATCAAGTTCTCGTCAGGTTTGGAGTCATTGTCAGAAATAGCCAAAAGTTCTCCATCATCATAGCAATCTTGTACAATACTAGCTTAAGCTGAAGTTTTCGGTTGTTTTTCCTTTTGATTTGCAACAACCAATTTATCACTATTCTGCAACTTATAATAATTTTTTTCTTAATGTCCCCATTTTTCTTATATTAATTACAAATCTTATTGTTGGAATTAGACTTCAATCTGACTCTCTCATTACCATCATAAACAACAAGGCATTCTCCATAAGCTTTAGATCTAATAAAATGTTTCATCTTCTCTTTTGAAAACAGAACATCATATACAATTTCAATTGTGAGAGTATCACGACTAATTAAGATCGTATCTCTGAAAAATATTATTCGAAAGATGAAGATGAATATGTGATAGGACCTTTCTATCCTTATATTGTTTTTTCTCCAACGTCCAAATTTAAGGTATCTTGTCAAATTTCAACAAAGTATCATTCTAATCCATTTGAGCAAGCACTATTCGTATCTTTACCTGCTATAAAGAAAATCTTGTGTTGCGATTAAAAACCGGAGCATCATATTTCATGGTTACCATCACAAAAATTAAACATCGAACTAAGTTGATTGAACCCCGCTTTGATACTACTTGTTATGAAATAATTTGCTTTGATACCGCTTGTTAGATAAATTAAAGAAAGTAATATAATAAGATAAAAATAACAATCAAGAATACCAAGATTTATGTGGAAAAAACTACGGACAGAGGAGGATAATTCAATATAAGATAAAGGAATATAAGATTTTGTGTTTCGAACTTGTTCTAAATTACAATGAAGAACCAACTATATATAGAGTACATGTCAAACCCTAATTATAATTTTTTAGATGGAAAAAGCATCCCAAAATCTGTCAAAACCGAAACTGGCAACCAAGCTCACGGCGGGCAACACTTCGCCTGGGGCTCAAACTCTATATCTCTAAATTGAATACATTCCTTTTCTCGAATTGGCATCTAGGCGCCTGTCTTTGTCTCAAATTCACCTTTATCTATATTTTGCTTCCTCGTTCAATCAATCCATCAATACAAGATGAAATTTGGGTCATTCTTCAACAATACTCCTTTACACACTTTTTAAACATATTTGATCGCTTTCATCAAGAAAACATTACACTTGACAATTTTTTATATGGACAACCCGACTTGGCCTGCCATAAATGTGGGGACACGTTAGGACTTTAGGTGGGATGAGGCGACCCATTTAAGAATAACTACGTCCAGCATAATTTGATCCTGAATTCATTCATGATGGATTCCCCATTTGAGTTGCAGGAACATGGACACAAGAGGGCCATATCACTTGTGTAGTGAAAGTAATGCGACGATATGCAAATGGATTATTTGGGAAGTTTCATTTATTCGATGTGGGACAAAGCTATGGTGATTCTTGTCACATGCAACACCCACTTGAACAAAGTGCAACTTCAACTGGGATTTAATGGAATATTATAATAAACCAACACTAGACACATATCATATACAGCCAAATGAAACACCACAAAAGATAAGATGCAATAGTGGCTGAAATAATCACAAAATTTACCTCCACGATAATGATGAAGTGTGGGGTGTTCCGACTACTTTGGCAAATGAATGGCCATTATCCCGGGGACGAACAGATCCTCTTCCAAAACCATTTACCTACGCCTTTCCTTCCTCCTAGTCAAGGCATCGTCTATTTTTCGAGTCATCATCTTCTCTATTCTCTTTTCCAAGTCTGTTACGGGTTGGGAAATCTCTGAAAACACAAACCCTGAAGTCCCCATATCTCCTATTGTTGGCTGGGTACCAGGTGGGGTAACCATCTGAGCCACCCAAGGCGGTTGCTTGTGTATGGCTTGACGAACTCTGCGGAGGGGTAGGGTTTTTTGCGTCTGACTCAGCAAGAGGGTCATCATGGCTGCCAACTGTGTCTCTAAGGCCTGAATTGGCCTTGCATTACGTACTGCGGTGGCGGGTCATGACCCCTTGCAACAGACTTCGACTCCGTGTATGCCGTGTTCCCGACCATGCGTGTTTCACTCCGTGTCCGTCTCCTTGACATAGCTTTCTTGTTCAGTGATTTTCCACATACGGCGCCTATGAAATAATCATAAAATTTACCTCCACGGTAATGATGACGTGTGGGGGTGTTCCGGCTGCTCCGATCAACAAATGTTACCTACAAAATGAGGTCGGGGCTTTTTCCCCCGTTGCACCTCCGGTGTGAGAATCAGTAGGTGCTTAAGAAAAGTATATTGAGAGTTCAAACAGTTCGGGTTCCAAGCAAAAATACATTTCTCACCTCGGGGATGTTTATAGGCTCCTGATGAAATGCTTAGTTCTACTATTAATCGTGCCACGTGTCCTACATAAGCTTTCACACTTTCCCCACGTTCTATTGTGGTGACCCACACTCGTCATGCGGTTGGCTATGCCCACGTTCGCTGTTGGTTGGTCATTGCTATTTGTATGGTTAAGTATAGCGGATGGTGGTGGCTACCTGTGTAAACGTAAAGGGCCTCATGGGGGTCGACAATCTCGTAGTCATAGACGGCCTAGGTGAGCGTTGAGGGCCTCATAAGGGTCGACGGCCGCATAGTGGTAGACATCGCATGTAAACGTACAGTGCCAAAAGGTGATAGACGGTCTATTATAAGTACGTAGAGCACCCTATGGTGGTGGCGGTCTATCATGAGAACATAGAGCACCTCATGGTGGTAGGCGGTCTATCATGAGAACGTAGAGCACCCCTGGTCGTACGCGGTCTATCATTAGAATGTAGAGCACCCCATGGTGGTGGTGGTCTATCATGAGAAATTAGAGCACCCCATGGTGGTAGATGGTGAGAAAGTAGAGTACCCCATGGTGGTGAGCGGTCTATCATGAGAACGTAGAGCACCCCATAGTGGTAGGCGGTCTATCATGAGAACGTGGAGCACCCCTGGTCGTAAACGGTCTATCATGAGAACGTAGGGCACCCCATGGTGGTTGTAGTATATCATGAGAACGTAGAGCATCCCGTACTGGTATGTGGTCTATCATGAGAATGTAAAGCACCCCATGGTGGTTGTGGTCTATAATGAGAACGTAGAGTACCCCATGGTGGTAGGTGGTGAGAAAGTAGAGCACCCAATGGTGGTGGGCGGTCTATCATGAGAACGTAGAGCACCATATGGTGGTAGGCGATCTATCATGAGAGAGTAGAATAGAGCACCCCATGGTGGTAGGTGGTCTATCATGAAAATGTAGAGCACTTCATGGTGGTAGACCATATGTAGGGGTAGACATCCTATCATGTGATTTTTTACGTGGAGTGCATATCAAGTA
>CAIGRN010144123.1:0-22078 GCA_903798345.1 Fraxinus anomala
AAACCTCAGTGCCACCACAGGCGGAAATTTGGCTAAGTGTGTGTAGCAGACTTCGTCCCTGTGACAAGGACCAACGCAACCCGAACACCCTTTAATCATCTATAATATTACACATAAATCCAAAAAATCTCCTTACTTTTTAACCACACAATCTTCCATCAATCACCATTACAAAAACTTTTTTCCACCCAAAATGGGTGTCAAACATGGGCTAATATATTAAGAGTTTGTTTGAACCTCATATTTTTTTATACGAATGCATTTTGAAATAGTGATTTGATGGAGAATAGTTAAAAAGTAAGGAATTTTTTTGAGTTTACGTGTAATATTATTTTATTAAAAAATATGGTTGAAAATAAAAGAGAGAAAAATATATTTCGAATATCACATTAGGTAAGAATATTTTTTAGACGATTTTAGCCATACTATAATTCAATTATTTCAATAATATCATATTTTCGTTTTAAATATTATTTAATTTATTTATTCATTTAGCTATCATTAATGTACATGTATATTTGATAGATTCATTAAATCTTCGTGCTTTCATTAATTTATTAATTTCTTATTATTAATTTTCAATTAATTAACATTCACGTTCATTTAATTAATATTCATATTCATTTATGCATTTCAGCATTATTAATTTTAATTATAAGTTAATTATAATTTCACATTTAAGAATGAATTTCATTATTCACGTCCATATATTCTAATTAATGTCCAATTTTACTTAATTGAAAATTAAATAAATAATTTAACATTTATTTTCACGTGTATATACCATGGTATGAATTCTAAATCAATTGACATTCACTCATAATCAAATATTACTTTTACGACATTTATAAAACATTTCATAATAATGTGCAACGCACGTTCAACGTTAATTAATCTCAAGAGATTTTCTTGAGTGTTTCATGGATTGTTAGTGCCATCTAAATATAGACACTTTCGATGTATATTAATGTTTAATTAACATACAATTTAGTCAAATTTTCATTTTAAACATTATTCTTGATAATGGTTTTTTCCTTGCCACATCAGCTAAATAAATACTTTGCATTGAAGGCAAAACTTTATAGATATGATTTATTTTAACTTATGTAATAATCATTTTAGTGCAATTCACATTAATTGCAAACCAATTTTGGTAATTGGAGAGAACTGTGAAAAGTAAAATTGGAGAGGAACTAGGCAACCCGCTCGCGCGTGAATCTACTATTACCAATTTAANCTCGCGCGTGAATCTACTATTACCAATTTAAAGTGGTTCCTTTTGATCACTTGTTAATCTTTTCTTCTACGGGCCCTTTGTTCCTCGCTAAAAAATGGCAAGAACTGAAAACGAAATCCAAGTTAAACAAGAAATTATCGAGCAGAGCAGAAAGCCGAATGATGCCCTTCCGCCGGATTGCTTTATCAACTTGTCAAGTTCCGATTCCGATTCGGACTTCGATTCAGATTCGGATGCTTTGTCCGACAATGATATTGACGGAATTGTTAACAAAAGGCCTCGGGAGTCGAGTGGAGAAGTTTCTGGAAACAAGAAGAAGAAGAGAGCGAAGGATTTAAGTTCTGTATTGCCGGTGGGGTTTCTTGACCCTCTGCCCGGTAAAGAATCAGTATCGAAAGATTCAGAGGCGCCGTTGGCGTTGCCTGCGCCGCCGGAAAGAAACGATGGGGTTGTCAGCGGTTGTAAGCAGTTCTGGAAGGCAGGGGACTTTGATGGCGGGCCTTCTGGTGACTGGCAGTCAGCTACCGGTAAATTTTTGAATTGCACGTCTTTCTTTTTTGATTATAATGCTGGATAGAAGTTAGGTTGTATGGAACCTTCAAAATGGCTAGAGTTAATGCCATTTATAACTGAAATTTTTGGAAAACTCCAGAGGAAGATTCTGAGGCTCAAAAGAAGTATAGTATTTTATTAGTTTTTTTGTAATTCGATAATATTAAAGTGACTTTTAAGATATTTTGACCAAAATATTTCATAATTAGATTGGAAATTGAGTTTCGGGTTTATAAAAAATTGCAGGTTTTTTGTCTTACTTTTTTCCATAATAGCGACTTCGTGCAACCTATTATAGAATTATAATTTTCGAAGCGCGAGCTTTATGTTCTGGGTGTTTGATGGTAAAAGAGAACTTATTAAGTAGCTTTTGAAATTTCTATGTTGTGCTTTCATTGCACCTTTTTGCTCTTAATAAAACTATGGTTAGTAATAAAGAGTCATTCCTGATATATCTCTAAAAATTCTTATGCAGGTGGCATGGATCATGTCAGAGTTCATCCTAAATTTCTACACTCTAATGCAACCAGTCATAAGTGGGTTCTTGGAGGTATAGGAGATAAACATATTCGTAAACTGGGAATGCATTTTATCTCTGTGATGTATTTTGGTTTTTTAGGGAGTAGCCATAGAATTGATATGTATTGTGCTTTCTTACTTTTGTTCTTATAATTATTTTCTGCAGCTTTTGCGGAGCTTTTAGACAATTCGTTGGATGAGGCATGCATTGGACCTTCTTCAGTGATCAGTAACATTTCACATGTTTGGTTGCTTTAGACTTCTGAATTAATTACCGTTGGCATTTTTGGAATGTCAGGTTTGCAATGGAGCAACATACGTGAACATAGATATGGTCAAAAGCAAGAAAGATGGCAGCAAAATGTTGCTGATTGAAGGTATTCATATTCGCTGAAATAAAAGATGAAAATGATTATTAGTTTAATAAAAGGATGATTTGAGTTGCCAGCCCATTTTATAGAAGAGGGATACTGAACACCTTCTCTGCTTCCATAAGCACACACATATAGAATAATAAAATGAAGTTCAAATATAATTGGGAGGACACAGCTACTAACCTCTCATCCAGGGATCTAGGAGATTTTTCTTAAGATGAGAACCTTGTTTATTAACATAAACCGTGATGCGTGACAGCATGCTGCCCACAATTGTGATTGCAACATGCACTACAAACTCCGGTGTCATGGTATTGCCGCCTGCCAACTCAGGGTACGCTACAAATTAGCTGTGGCCAAATGCTGTTTGCCACGATGGTATTATGATACTGGGCCTAAGCACATTGGCCACAGCCTGTGTTGGCTCGGATCTGCAGATATCTTATGTGTTATGTTATTTTGTCCCATAAAATATATCATTGATGTCGTGTATTATTACTCCTATATATTACTGCACGCCTCAGAAAATTGGTGTTAATGCATGCCTATTGACCCCTTATTGCATATTACTCTATAGTCTATAGTTATAGGTGTTCTCCTTTTGATTTCTCATTTCTAGCCCTGTTTGAGCCACATTATTTTTTTTTATTCTCATTCTTCTATGCATTTTCAACCACATATTCTTCAATAAAATAATATTTTTCATCACATTAATAATTTTTTTTTTCAACCACATATTTTCCATCAATCTACTATTTCAAAATACATTCTTCCAAAATAATGTGGCTCAAACACACCCCTAATCAAGCTTTCAACTTTTTGTAAATTTGTTTTATTTTTTCTGACTGCTGTTTGCTGATAAACTTCATTTTCTCATGAACTGTTTGCTATAACTTTTCCATAGATAATGGTGGTGGGATGGATCCGGATAAAATACGGCAATGTATGTCTCTTGGGTACTCTGTGAAAAGCAAAATGGTAGATACTATTGGACAATGTAAGTAAATCTAGTTCTTTCAACTAACAGAAGCGTGAGTTTTGGTCTTGATAATGTGTTTGAGGTAGTAAGGATAATGCTACTTGTACATAAAAATGGTATATAAGGGATTACATAAAATGACGTCGAAGGAAAAAATTGGATAAAAATATTGATTGTATTTTAAACTGCAAATGGTAGAGTGTCATGTGACATTATGTTGTATTCATTATGTAAATCTTTATGTACATGTAGCAAGATCCATGGTAGTAATATGTGCCTTCAATGGAACCTATTAGTTTGCTTATGGATTTATCTGGTGCTCTTTGTACTAGATGGAAATGGATTTAAAACAAGTACCATGAGGCTTGGAGCTGATGTCATTGTCTTCTCACGTTGTTGTGGGGGAGGCGAGAAAAGGTTATATTCTTTACTCTGATTTGAATTTCTGTCCAATATTACTGTTTGAGTTCCATTAAAATGAGATTTTGGGAAAAAATGTGTTTTGGAATAGTGATTTTTTGGAGAATGTATAATTAAAATATAAGGAAAAGTTTTAGGTTTACGCGTAACATTATTTTATGGGAGAATGTGTGATGAAAATGAGTTTGGAAAAAAAAAATGGAGCCCAAACAGGGGCTTAATGGGATCACAAACTGTTGACTGCAATTTGGTCAAACTTGTATCAATTTTAAATTTGATTTTAGGCCCACGCAAAGCATTGGATTATTGTCGTATACATTTTTGAGGAGCACAGGAAAAGAAGATATTGTGGTTCCCATGGTGAGTGTTTTACTACTCTTGTGTAAGAGCGATTTTGGTTCCCATGGTGAGAATTTTACTACATTTTTTTGGCTAGCTTGAAATATATTCGGCTGATCCCTATGATTGTTTTGAGAAGTTGGACTACATACAATTATGAATATTGTTTCACAATACATGAAGACAACACAACAAAGGAAATATTTTTTCTTCTTATTTAGTCCTTGTTTGGTACTCATTGTTTTAAAACTGTTTTTGTCACATGATCATTTTCAATCACACATTCACACAATAAAATATTTTGCACGTAAACTCAAAACTTTTCCCTATTTTTAACCACACATTGGCTTAAAAATACTATTCAAAACTCCTTTTTTTTTTCGAAAAGGGGCTTATTTGTCATTTTTTAAGTAGAAATTTAGTGATAAGAAAGTATGTGAATTGCACTTCGGTAGGTTTTATTTTGTTCTACTTTCATTGCAGAGCTCTAGTTTTATCTTAAAATACATGCATAAAGTGTCCATGGTTCTCCTTAATTATGCACTTAACTAGAAGCTTTTGCTGAGGGTTTATGTGCATGTTTTGAAATAACGTTGACACATTGTCTTACTCTTAATCAACGAGTTAAAATATTAATTAAAGTTACTCTAGAAAGGCTCTTCACACCATTTATTTTAGAAGAAAAAATTTCATCAAGGAGAAAAGCCATGAATAGCTAATCTGCCAATCTGGGCTCTAAAATAGCTTCTTGTTATGTATCTTGTAAGGTTCCTTTTGACTTTTGTTTAGGTGATTTATACACTCCTGCTAGCTAGGTGTGCTTATGTGATTGTTGATTTTTCTTAATGATAATAAGCTTGATTATGAAAGAAGAGGACAAGAATGGCATAAGATAATTCGATCGTCTGCCAGTGACTGGAATATAAATGTTGAAACTATAGCCCAATGGTCTCCATTTTCAAGTGAAGCAGATCTTCTTCGGCAGGTGATTTTTCTTAATTGGTATTGTTCCCAATGTATTGAATAGTTCTACTGTAGACAGCTCAGAGCTCTGATCATTTGAACAATGAATTGGATAACATACAGTCACTACAAATTCTGAATGTTCGCTTGAGCTTTCATCATTGTTCTTTCTTACTTATTTTCTGGACTTTTTGCTCTCCTAATACCCCTATATATTGATATAATGTTGTTTTTGTTTTATTTTTATTTATATTTAGGGAAGCTAGAAGCTTCTTCAATCTATTGTTTGTTTAACATTGAATCCATATTGATATGCTGGGAACAGCAGCTATAATGCTGATTAGTATTTAATTCTCCAGATGATTTTCCTACAAACTATTTGATGCAACAAGCTAATATCGTTCCTGTTTTAACTTGGCATTTTCACTCTGCATCTTAAATGTGCTGGAGTCCATCCTTTATATGCCAATTGGGAGGAGAGAGTAGAAGATTGGGACATCAGTACTTGTATTTCGCAGTAATCATAGTTTACAGTTGGAGATTAGACCATGTGCATATAATGCAAACACTTTGAGATGTTAATATAGTGGGCTGGGGCATCACAATTATGTTATGTTTTGTGTTACTTCTCGTTGTTGTTGCAGAATGATATATTTGGTTGGCAAAATGGGTTGAGTGGCAATGTTCTATATTTATAGCCTGATTTGGCTCTATTCTCAGATTGAATGGCTTTATCGACAGAAGTTTTTGGAGCAGTACTTATACCAGTATTTTGTTAGGGGAAAACATTGGCATAACAATACATTCCATGCATAATACTGATTTTTGGAAATTTCGGATTTAAGACATTTATAGATCAAATCATAGCTTTATAGTTTCCTTTTGACTACAAAAGGTCTGCACAGAAAGAAAAAAACTAAAAAAATATTGTTAAATAACTCCCATATCTATATGTTCCAAAAAAGAAACTAACTTAGCAGCCTCGCAGGATGTTCTTTTTGCGATGGAATATGAAAGATGTTCTGTACTAAATTACTAAATGTATGTGATAGTGAATTATGAAATATTTTTTCATATGGATAATAGAACGAAAGCTTAATCAGACCATCTTGAGGGCCTAATATTATACTACCTGTACCATGAACTTTGCTAGACAAGCCATTTTGGGTAGTTCAACCTCGGGTTATCTTTCTTAAAATCAAATGGTCTAGTCAACCTCAAATAACCTTAGAATCTATTTGGTAAATATTTTTACGTCCATGCAAAATGGGTGAACCTGGTTAACTTGGTTTTACTTTTTGGTTTGTGGGTGAGGGGAAGGTGACCTGTAAAATCTCTATCAACAGAAGTTATTGGTTTCTAAGAAAATGAACAATGAGATACAAGATTGATGGCAAGTCATACTGTGAATGTCTTATGTGAATAACTTAAACTTCTTATGGCACCACTGAGTATGTATTGCATTTGCTGATGTTTACCTGTTTGCTATTTTGTTCTATGATTGTCCTCACTTGGTTGTTCTTGTTTGGACATTTGCTACATAAATTCTACCTTTGCCCTTTGTATTTGTAGTTTAATCAGATGAAGGATCAAGGTACCAGGATAATTGTATATAATTTATGGGAGGATGACCAAGGCCTATTGGAACTTGACTTTGACACCGATCCACATGTACTCCCATCAGCTTTCTATTTGTGGATTTCCTCTTCATATTTAATCTGATACTCGTACAGAAATGATTCTTTCATCTGTTATGGTTTTGTTTGCTTGCAGGATATCCAAATCCGAGGTGTAAACAGAGAAGAGAAGAACATACGAATGGCACAGTTGTATCCCAACTCCAGGCACTTTCTAACATATCGACATTCATTATGGGTTAGTGGCTGTTGTTATTTTGTTAGGTTCTTTTAATGGTTACCCTCGTGACTTTTGGACTTCAAAGGCAGAGATGCTTAGAAATATCAGTCTTTCGCCATGCTACTAGTACTAGTACCACTACTGTCTGTTTGTTTTCGGTGGTGGTTGTTATAAACAAATCGCTTCTTGAAATTGCAGAGCTATGTATCGATTCTCTACCTCAGAATCCCTCCTATTTTTCGAATTATTCTGCGTGGGAAAGATGTTGAACACCATAATATAGTGAATGACATGATGATGTCCCAGGAGATTACTTATCGTCCACAGCCTGGAACTGATGGGGTCCCAAAAGATGCTAATGTAATTTTTGTCATAATGATATTTGGTAAGAGTTTTGTTTCTCATAGCTAAACGTGCAAATCTGGTGACTATCTGTTGTCTTTGTTATTAGATGGTTGCTTCTGTAACTATTGGGTTTGTGAAGGACGCCAAAGCACATATTGATGTTCAGGGTTTTAATGTTTATCACAAAAATCGACTTATTAAGGTCTGCTTCTGTTTCCTTACAGTCCTTATGATATATGAATGGTTAAATTATCACCATACATTGACTAAATTAAGGCCTGTCTCCTGTTCCTTCGCATTCCGTGTGATCTGATTAGCGATTACATTTGTCAATATCAGTAGTTACATAAAGTATTAGCACGTTTCTTTTTAATTTTCTGAGATTTATTAAATTAGATCACGCTTTTCTGAAATCATTTAGTTTTTCTATTACTGGTTGGTTTAGGCTGAACTTGTGAATCATTTCATGATCATTCATGTGCTTTAATGCATTACTGATATCAAAATTTTCTTTTTCTCCAGCCATTTTGGAGACTTTGGCATACTCCTGGTAGTGATGGTCGTGGAGTTATAGGTAGTTTCTGTCCTCTGTACTTCCATAATTTCATTACGTTTAGTTGCATAATCTTGTACATCTTTCTACCAGGTGTGCTAGAAGCCAATTTTGTTGAACCAGCTCATGATAAGCAAGGGTTTGAGCGTACTACGGTTCTTGCAAGACTGGAGGCACGATTGATACAAATGCAAAAGACATATTGGTTTGTTCTCAGTGTGCTGCACACATTGATTTCCTCCTATTGTGTCCATTCCTTGAGTTTTCTAGGTTTTGAATTCTTATTATTTTCTTTGTCTTGCTTCTCCTAGGTCTTCAAATTGTCACCACATTGGCTATGCTCCAAGACGCAATAAAAAAGCATATGAAAGAGGTATGAAACAGGGTCGTGTTCTTCCCTCCACTATCCCACACAGACACATAAAAAGAGTAGGGAAAAATCGCATTATGGCCCCTCGTACACTCTGATAGATCACAATCCAAAATTCAACTTACAAGTTCCCCTGGGATTAGGAAATTTGATGCGTTCCTCGGAATATGATATGTGATTTTGTTGTGTAGAGAGCTCTCTTGATTCTTATTCCCCAACTCGTCAATCAAAAAAGTATGTTACCTCTTTAAGTAGCAAGACTCCTATCAAGTCGGTGGATAAGGCTCTCAATAAAGGGCATGTGTATGGAAAGGATGATGTGAAGAAAAAAGCATCTGGAAAGCGACGAAGTTCTTCCGGACAATCGTCTTCTTTTGAGGATGTCAGTGATGTTGATGTGCAAATTAACATTTCTAGGAATCGAGTCGATGGCTTATCATCTAGGAAATTATCAGGAAAAGATGGATTTCCAATGCCTTCTGGCTTGAGATACGGTGAAGCTTCAGGAAATAATTTGCCCGTCGTAAGGCCTGTCCGAACAACCAGAAATTTAAGATCCCAGGTAGCTTCTTATTATTGTATTCCTTCTACTCAAGTATAGCTAGAAAGTTCTAACTGTGCATGCTTTTCTGTAATTGCAAGATAGTGACTGTGTTACTATTATAATATTGGATGAGATCTAGCCTAATTACCCAGTGGATCAAGTGTTGACCTTTCTGTGAATATGGAGGTTATTTTTTATGCTTTCACATGTTTTCTGGAAAGATTTGTAGATTACCATTATGGCTGAATATAGAATTTCAATTTGGTAGTTGATTTACCAAATTTAAGTCAAAGTAATGGTGGACCCCATTGGATATCTGGTAACAGCTCATTTTTGTGTGCTTCAAGAGAGAATTTTCCACGACTCTCTATGAATTGCAATTAATAACAAGCAGAAATTACCAATGCAAATATGGAAGTGCTTGTGATTCTGGGATGTCTGGAATTGAAGCGACTTTTACTTTTTTTGGTGCATAGAGGCTGCTGATTGAGAAATCTTAAATTAGAAAACCCACCAATAAGAGTGAAAGAGGAAAACCTCATACCAAGGAAAAAGACAATTTTCCTCCCCAATCCATTTTGATGCCAATCCTCGAACCATTGTTTATCTTCCATCAGAAACAAGTAGTATAGATGTGGTATAATGAGTGTTTCCACAAATTTGTGTTAAACCTTTGACACAGATTATAGGCAGTCATTTTATGCTAGTATTTAAGAGTTATCATTATGCCCGTTGTTATAGATGCTGTCAATGCAGTATTCTGTGTGGTTGATATATGTATTCCGTGTGCCTTAACCACTAGAATAAGTGATATTCATTAGGCGAAGAACATCCTTTTGAGACTTTTGCAGTTGGTTATCCTTGACGTGAAAATTGAGGCTACATTAATGGCTAACTTATCCAGAAAATATAAGATCTGATGACTTTAACAAAAATGTTTGCATATAGAAAATTTCTGTATTTATTTTGTAATTTTTTTTGTCCTGGAAAAACAAGGGTTGAAGAAGAGTGAATGTGCAAAGTAGTTACTAGCAAAGCTTAAGAGTTACTGGGAATTTTCCAGTAATATTCCGCTGTTATCTCGGCTTCCCTCGTTCAACTTCTAGTTGCCTTGTAACGCACATACCATCTCTCTTTAATTAACAGTGTAGCTTACATCCATGAACTATAATTTTCAGACTGATAGCCAACGTAGTTTGACATGAATGAAATTTTGAAAGGAATTTTGATTTTATGTTCATTATGCCATTCAATTTACAGGAAGATGATTATAATAGAGAAGAGTTATCACATGCAAAATCCAGTTCTGACACAATGGAACTGTTGAAAGAAGAAAATCGAGCGCTGAAAGAGAGGTGCTTAGTCTGTTTTAAAGATAAATCTACCACATGCTCAGCCGTCGTCTATCACCACGACAACTGATTCATTTTTTCTGATTTCACAGATTGCAAAGGAAAGAGGAAGAGATTCTAGGTGATCTGCTGCATGATCTACAGAGTGAAAAGGATAAATGCAAATCGCTCGAACCTCAGGTTATTATTATAGTATCCTTTTATCATTGGGCGCATGGTGTTATTTTGAATTTTTCTTGCTTAAGAATAATTATCACGGTCTACTGCTCTAGTTCACTTTCGAAGGAGGCATAAAAAATAATTCTTAACATAATTTTTGTTTTGGAGATAATTTAAAGATTGATGGTCTTTGATGAGAAAGTCATGTGAATTAGCAATTCTTGTGATATTCCCAGACTTCAAGAATCGAACTCCACCTATCCTGCCTACACCCACCCCCCACTCCCCTGCAGGAAAAATGAAGATAGAAATAGAGAAATCAAAGCTCTAGATAGTCTTTTGGCTGGTTTCTTGGCAAGTGAAATTCTGTTTCCTTTTGATCAGCTGCATGAGGCAAATCGAAAAATTCAGGAACTGGTCAAAGAACAAGATAGTTTGATCGATATATTCTCAGAAGAAAGGGAACGTCGAGACATTGAGGAAGAAAATTTGAGAAAGAAATTAAAGGTTTCCCTTCCCATTTCGCCTTATGATTTTAGTAGTGCTAATTTTTAATGCAGAATCAGACGTATAAATTACCTTATGTTTTTTCTCCTTTTACATAGGAGGCATCAAATACCATCCAAGAATTGCTGGACAAGGTGAAACATTTGGAGAGAAGGTCTTTAAATGGAGATTAGGAGCGTTGAGAAATATTGATAGGATTTTCCGTCCTGCATTCCTCTACTATTAGAGCGTCAGTTCATTCATACATCCATCAAGCATGTTGAAGCTTGCAGATGAAGGCAGGCACATGATCTCCATCATCCCTAAGTTGAGGGGCACGGCATTTTTCAAACAGGTAACTGATTCTGGTTCTTTCTAGTGCTTCTTGTGTGCATAGATGACTTGATGTTAGGTTAGGGGTGGAGATATTTTTCCCTCGGAACCAGAGAGTGTAATTATTGCACTGCACAATAAAATGTCTCAAATAATTTACTAATACTATGTATCCTTAGCCAGATGTATCTAGCATGAAGAATTTCCCTTCCTCTCTGCTCTTTTTTTGCTTGTTCTCTTAGAAATTTATTTATGCATTTCCTAGAAGCTGAATGCAATAATCAATATTAATATTAAGCCCCTGTTTGGTGGCCTTTTTTTTGGAAAAACATTATTTTTAATAGTGAATTTTTGGAGAATATATTAAAAAGTAAGGAAAAATTTTGGATTTACGTTTAGAATATTTTATAGTGTGAATATGTAATTGAAAATGAGTATGTAGATAAAAAAAAACTTTGAAATAATTGGAGATAAACAGGGGCTAAGATATGTGTGTATATAGGCCTAGGAGTTGTCGGTGAGTCGGTCCGGGTATTTCAATATTCAAAATCACTTATTACGCGTTTGGTATTTCGTAAATTGAATCATTAGGGTCCACGTAATTACCGGAATTGAACTTGACCCGAATCGTTGATTTGGGTTCGAGTACGAGTACGGTTCTATACATAATATTTTTTCTAGTAATAGTGAGCTAAATTATCTTTCTAATATCTAGTAGAAATACAAGAAATAAAAGTCAAAAATTACTTATTTCAACACTTATCAAATATACCACCAAATATCATCCAATTCCGGTTTGGCTCGCGTGTGGCCCCACAAGCAGCATAGAAAGTGTTGTTAAGTGGTTATGATCGAGGGTGATAATGATTCAATTGTTCAATGATTAAATTTGATTGATTAGTGCTTACTATTTGCTTGCAAACTTAGCCTCTGTTTGACCACCTTTATTTAGAGAAAATACAGTTTTGAATAGTGATTTTTAGGAGAATGTGTGGTTAAAAAATATGAAAAGTTTTCAGTTTATGTGTAGAATATTTTATTGTGTAAATGTGTGGTTGAAAATAAGAAAACGAGTTTGAAAATAATAATTGTTAAACATAGGCTTAATTGATACTTGATGAGTCTTGCTACTTGTTGGGTCGGGTTGGGTCATTGTGTTAGGATGAATAAATTTTAAAAAACAAAATGATTATATAAAATATAAATTTGTTTCCAGAGTCGAATGTTGACGGTTTCAAATTAAGAATCAAGAACTGTCAGGGACTCAGTTGTTTCTGATTTGAAAAATTCAATTTTGGTTAAAAACGTTACTCCTACCTGTACGCATTTGAACATGCCGTTAATAGTTTCATTTAGATTTTACTCGTATGTTTGATAATGAATAGTGCAATTGGAGGGACAAATGGAGCTTGAATTAAGTGTGAGTCATTTGGTTTAATTACTTCCATTGTTGTTTATTAATGATATTAGTTTGGAGTCATGTTATGTTCAAAAGACTTTGGGTTTTCATAATAAGTTGGTCGCTTATTTATTATATTACATATATAGCACTTTGGAGGTTTCTCATTCTCTTGATATTTAGGCTTGAATCAGCAAGTTTATAGATCAAATCAATTTTCATTATAATCAGTTTTTGATGTTTAATTGCATTAGGGTCGAAAGTAATAATCGTCATATTGCTAGAACAAATTGAAATAATCTTTTTAAACCGTCAATTTTGTGCCATATAAATTAGTCACTGATATGGGCAAGCTCGATATGAGATGGTGCAACCAATTGATCATTAGCTAGGCAGCCGTCAAAGGCGAGCTGCTTAAAGATACAAGAGTTGATGAGCCGAGCCGAGCTCAGCCAATCACTTTTCAACTGTATACCTGAAATGTCACACCCCAAAATACATGCATTCATCATCTCCACCCTGTAGGTTGGAATCCCATTTGGCAGTGATTGTGTAGCCTCCTGGCTTATCACATTGTCAGATTTCGAACACTTCTCTCCATATCCGGTCCAACTTTACATCGGCCTTTCGTGCCAAGTACAAACAAGAAAATTGAACCATAGGCTATTGGACTTGAAGACTTGAGAGCATACATAGGGTGCATTTGATTTTACAAAAGACACGTAGAGAATACATTGGGTAATCTAAATTGGAGTAGCAGCAGACAGACTCTCTCTCTCTCTCTCTCTCTCTGCGTTTTTCATATAAACATTCTAGTGTGCTAATATGCAGATAACAATGCAGAATCCACTGGGCAATCTAAGATTCTTTCTTTTGGTGTCTGTGTTCATACATAAATCCAAAATCATCACAAATGCAGGAATACGAACAAACGTACTGTTTTTCATCTTTTACAAAAAAAATTGTTAAAACCCAAAATAGTGTAAAATAAAGCTGCTTATTTACCATGATTCAGAAGCTTGCGATGAGAAGCAGAGGGAGGGTTTACATCTGATTCATCATCAAATTGCAGGCCTGAAGAAGACGAAAATAGATTTTAAAAATGAATAAAAGGAAATCAGACAGGCCTCTATTATTTCTGCAGTAAAAATGAAAAGAAAAATTGCCATACATCAGAATTCACAAAGAGGGAGATGGGGAGGCATAGGGTTTTGACTGAGAATATCAAAAGAAGGATTCACGCATTAGGGTTCTTACATGGAAGAAGAAATGTGAATTTAAACCCTGGAATGTCTAACTGATAAATAAAAGAATTTTTTTCTCAACAACAGAAAACCAAAATTCAAAAACTAATTGCAAATGCATTATCTATGAATACGTGCATATGTATGGAGACAAAAATGGCAGAAAAAATCTGGGGAGGCACAATATCAAGGCAGTGTTAGATGAAAAGGTGTAGTTTTCATTGATGCAATTTGCTTGCATTTGAGATCTATGTTTACCTTTGATCTTGAGCAGCAACTGTGTGGTCATTCTATGTGTCAGTTTATTATTGAAGTATTAGCTTGTTATTTGAAAGAACAAAATTACAGGAAATTAATGTCTCAAATAATATGCTACCACATAGGATGTCACATAGAATGTCTACTGTAGTCGTCGACTATAAATAGCATTATTCATAAGTATGTATAGGTTGAAACGAATATTGAATTATTTTTTAATGGGATTTATGCTCTCTCTACGTTATGGGACAAAGTAATCCTTGTTTTTATGTTAAGATGACCTAAAAATTTGATCTATGTTGGGTCATCCCATGCTCACGTAGCTCAACGAGTTTAAGTTCTGTTATTTGAATTTTATTTATTTATTTTTTTGCTTACACAACCTAATTAGTAATTATATGTTGAGTTCTCTATTTTCTTGTGGAAAAAGCCATATCGACTCATGTAGGTCACGTGTTACTAAAATATGAGAGCAATTTTCTTGATCTTGCTCACAATATTTTTCATGTTAACTTGTCTATAGATGCCTATATGAAACTTGAGTTGGGTCGAGTCTTGTTGTGTCATTAGACAATTGGTCGTGAAGAAGATTAGAGAGTTACAGCTAGGTTGAAGAACTAGCCGAAAAATTAAGGTTCGTAAAAAATCATTAAGATAATAATTGTTCTTAACATTCTTTATAAATTATTTAATATTAATTAGGTAGTTCATGTAAAAAATAATTCCATCATTTTAAATTGAATGTATTTATATATTTTTACTAAAAAAATCTTAATTCTTAATTTGTGCATGTCTATTAAGAAGTCATTTGAGTATTAAGCAACCATTTATTTAAATTTTTGTTTATAAAATGAAGTAAAACAAATTAATAAACAAGAACTTAACACAACATTTATAAACTACAAAAGGGCCTTATTTACAAGCAAATCTTGAAAACTAATCCACATAGGATTGTGCATGCACTTGATGAGTAAAGAAATTTGCACTTCTATCTTTCATAGGGAGTCAAGAAGAACAATCAGTTAAGTTTATACTGTCCAGTACTTTGAGTCGAACATGCATAACCTTGATTAATAGTGGAGGAGAAAAAACAGTTAATTAGATCTTATTTATTATACTGTCCAATACTTGAGTCGAACTTGCATGCCACTAGGGTTCGACTTTATCGTCGTCAACATTTTCATCTTTATTCTCCTGAGGAATTGGTAGGGGTAGAGTGGAAACTGGATGTATCTGATCAGAAGAGGCTATTATGTTAGGGTTGACATGGGTAGGTAGTTTGTGATCTTGTGCATCTCTCTTGTATATCATATACAATATCATTTGGAGTACCCCAAATATCAGTCCCAATATGTTAGGAATCTGCATATTGTTCAAATAAAATCAAATATTAGAAAACAATTAAACTGAATTGCAGTTGAGGTCCCTAGCCTATTTGAGATGTAGTAAAATAAATCCGAACTTATAAATTTGCGAAGAGTCCTTCCCAAACGATCACTTTTGTAGCAAGTTGGCCATTATTGGATATTTATGTCCTCTAGTAATAAAAGTTGTAGATCCGATGAAATATGTGATTAAAATCAAAATTTGACTAATTATTGTACCATATTCATGACAGCAATCTAATTTGTGTAGCGAAACTTAGCTTCTTAATTAGATATAGGAGAACCATTTAACACAAATAGGGACTCATTTTGCAACTCTAAGAAAAGATTAAGGACCTACATGCAATAATTTGAAGGTTGGGGGACTAATTTGATACTAATCAATAGGTTGGGGGATTAATTGTACAAAATTTCCTATTTCTAATACCTTTGATTCAACAAGACAACAATCTTGATTTCAAGTCTAATTACCATCACTTTTTTTACTAAAGTCGTGCATGTTTGAGATCGAAAAAATAACTTACCAAAACGCCGAGTAAGAAACTTGAGTTTTTTTCTTAATGACAAAAATAACATTTTTAATTCGACGAACACACATATTTCTATAGTTGGGAGGACGAATTACCGCGATATACATGTCCTTTAGCAGCAAACCATACAAGAACCACATTACAGCAGACACAACGAGGAAAAATGATAATGACATTGGCATAAACTCCACACTTTTGGTTCGAATCACCTGTTTCTGCATTTATGCACAAGTAATTAGCAACATATCACCAATATTCGTCTTCATATTCATGAAATATATAATCATGTTGCATGCAATTCTTAGTTTTACCTCGCAAGAAAGACGAAATAAATTACTTCTGTGTTTAGACACATACTTACAACACGTGTAACTTAGTTTCATATACAGACACGCTCGTGGTACAACGCATGTATTCTGAAGTTATGGTACAACATATGGAGTTTAAGATTGAGTTCTCAAATTAACTGGATCATACCATAATGCTCAGAGGAGCTATATATACACTTGTGGTCACTGATACAGATATCCATCCAAGAACTTGAACTCGTTTCGACCCGTTTTTTAGGAAGTGGGAGAGAATAAGAATCAACCCGAATCCGCCGAAGTTCAATAGCAGCAGAAGCTTCAAAGTCAGTATCTGCAAGGCCAGTACAAGTAGATGGGTTCCTTTGTTTGCTCGTCTATTTAACAACTAAACTCTTAGATAAGATGATTCAACGTAGTATCATAGAAAAATAAATGTGTTGAGTTCAAGTCTCGTAGCGCTCGTTGATGGAAACTATGCACGTCAAAAGACTTCGATGAATTGAATTTAATGTACCAAACACGTCTAGAATGTGTCACAAATACATACCCGTGCTTTCTTATGTGCATAAACGATGTAAATAGCAACATATGTAGTCTCCATGATACATCCGACGGAATTGATAGTGATGAGGAGGAATTCGTTGGCTTGAACCCATGCATAAAATATCCACACCATGGAACTGAATAATGCAATCACATATGGGACTGAATGAAACCCTTCGGTTGATTTTTTCTTGTAAACCCTGTAAAATGTTGGTCTGCAGCATACGTGAATCGATAGTTAATTAGTCAGATGATTAAATTGTAAAATTAACATTAAATAGATTATTAAGAAAACTTACACAGGTGCAAGATATACCATGAAGGAGACGAGGTTGCCTGCAACAAGAAAATTTATGATTAACCATGCACTATAATTTTAGGAAAAATTACACCATTGGTCCGCAACTAGCTTTAAAAATGAGTAAGTACTTGGTCCTCAATCTGTCATTATATTTACACATTTAGTTCTTACGACAGAACCCTCCAAATCTCTATTAAATTAGTGTGTAGTCCTGACACGTCCAATTGAAATGAAATATACTTTAATGAGTGCCACTTGAAAATTTATAGAAGATTTAGACAGTTTCTAGGAAACTGGAAGGCTGAAGAGCAATTACTCCAAAGGGACCAACTTGCTACACAGACAATAAGTTGGGAAGCAAATGGTGCAATTTTCCCATAAATTGAGGATGGTTGTGTATTGAAGTGTTTACCTAAAATGCCAAAGGTCAAAACCAGTGGATTGTGCATGGAAAACAAAGCCATCTCTTCAAGTCTCTCTCTCTCTCTTCTCTCTCTAATGGAAAATGAAATACCAGGTCTCTTGAAGATAACCTAGATTTCTTTAACTTTTCAACTAAAGACACATACTAGCAAATTGAAGCAGACACATATATATAGAGGAGGGATCAAAGTTTTACAGCATGAATAGTGAGCGACAGGTGGCATGGTAAGAAAGTAAAAATATCGACACAAGCTGCCACTTTGCATCTCCACAAATTTTAAGTTAACTTGCCTACTTATTTAAAATCATTTTTATTTTATTTTAAAATTTACTCATTTACTTATAAGTATCCCCAAATCCTTCAACTTGTGCTCTAATTGCAACCACCTCAGCAATTGCCCATTTGAAATTTCACCAAACCTGTATGATCAAATTTTAACTTATTTTTCTTATAATATTGACTAATATAATTTATTAAACATATTGTAGATTTATCTTTACATTTTCTTCTTTACATCATAAATAATATAACAAATAAGAAAAGTTATGGTTATTCGAGAGCGAACTCCCATCAAAACTGAAATAAGTGATTGGGTGTCCCCTAGTGAGCTGAACTTGTACGAAAATCTTTTCTTCTCGATTCATATTGAAATTTGTATAATATTGAGACATCAAAACAGAAGATTGTGTGATTAAGAAATATCGAATCCAAAAGGTTAATTTATGTCAAGGGTAATTAGTACATAACGTCTTCATATTTCATTGTTATTGTGAAAAAATTCATACCTTTCATTTTTTTTTTGACATTTTTACCCTTCATTGAGCAAAATGTCTTTTTCATCTATTTCTCAATTAAAAATTGTAAAATGATGAATATACTCTTCTCTTTAAACAATAATTCCAATTTTTTTTTTTAAAAGCACAAATGAATCTCAAATAAATTATTAACAGATAATTAGTACATAATGTCCATATCTTTCACCGTTATTATGAAAAACGTCCATATATATTTTATTTTTTTGCATTTTCATCCTTAATTACACATTTGATTGTGTAAATCATTATTTCCATTCAATTTCTCAATAAAGAACGGTGAAATAATGAATATACACTCCTATTTAAATAAAAAAAATTGTATTTCTAATTCTTTAATAACTTATTTGGGACACATTTGCACTTTTTTTAAAAAAAAATGGGACTATAATTGCAATTAATTCTTTAGCCTTTTTATTTAAATAGGAGGGTATATTCGTAAAGGTATGTATTTTTTTACAATAATAGTGAAAGATAGAGACATTATGTGCTAATTATAATTTTAATAATTTATTTGGGACTCATTTGTACTTTATTAAAAAAATTGGGACTATGATTGCAATTACTTTTTTTTCTTTTTCCTTTGGTTTTATTTAAAGGGAATGGTATATTCGTCATATCACAATTTTTAATTGAGAAAATGACTGAAAATGACATTTTGGGCAATGAAAGAAGAAAATAAGGGTGAAAATATCAAAAAATAAAAGATAAAAATATTTTTCATAATAACAGTAAAAGATGTGAGACATTATGTGCTAATTACTCTTTGTATCAATTTATTGGGTTCGAGATATTTACGTAACCCCTCTTTCATCGTTATCCAACCTCTGAAATTAAATTGCGACCAAGATTTCTCCATATATCATGTCGTGAGCGATCTTAACATTTTCCGAATAAAATCTTGTAGTGGATCCATATCATACTCATCAGGTGACATTGCAACAAAACGCACTTCCTTTCAGCTTTGGCAGCTTATATAAACACCCCATTTGTCAATTATTATAGTATTATTTGTTTACAAATGCTGTCTAATTATAACCCTAGTTAATCATTCCACTAATTGCCCTATGAGTGCACAAATTTGACATGACCTAAGTTTAGGTAATGACAAGTGTCATTTAGGGTTCTTAAGAGCCCCTATCAGCTGTCATCAGCAAATGCTATTGCGTTCTATCTCCCACCTTTTTGACTGTCAACTTTTCAATAGTGGATTCAAAAATATCACTTATGTGAACATGTGGCACCATATAACATCTTAGTGAATACTTACCAATCTATATTTAATAAATCTTTGATCAAATAATTAATTTCTTTCACCTTTTCTCCTACTCAACTACTCACGTACGACAATTTACAAATGTCTAATAGTATTTTTAAAACGTTCAAATCGATTGTTTAACTTGGCTTGTCCATTAAATGAGATGCAGTACTGTATTGAAACGTTTATGTTCTTTCTATATATCAACACGCAATTTATCACTTTCTAATAATGTCCTTCGTTTGACTGAAAACAAATGCTTTATAGTAATTTTAGAATATTTAATTCGGATACTTCTCTATAATTTCTCTCGTCTTGCCATTGCAATAGCTTTGTTAATGATTAGAAATGTAGAAAGCGAGATTGAAAATATCCTAAATTTTTGGCTTCATATTTCCGTACGTGAGGACCTTCTAAAACTCTCTTTAAATAATTATTTTATTTTATTCATAACTTTATATTTAAATAATATGAAATATTACTTTTCAACATACATGTGCAACTGTGCAAGACGGTAGCTCGTTTGAAAATATCAACTTTAGAATGAGAATACTAATTTGAACTTTTAAGATGATTGAAATCTAGCTTGAACTTTCTAAATTAGGCTTTGATACCATATTAATTCTAAAATTTCGTCTTAAAAGGTTAACTGTTTGGGAGGAGGAGCCTAAACTTTTTATTTTTATCATTTATTTAAGAATCTCGGATTTCACCTCTAACAGCCATGTAGGTTTGTTTGAGAACACGAATTCTGAAATGTGAATACTCATTTAGGCCTTGTTTGTCATCCATTATTGAGTTGAAAATAGAGTAATAAATAGTATTTTTTGGAGAATATGTGGTTGAAATTTAAAGTAATTTTATTAGTTTGTGTGTAGAATATTTTATTGGGTGAATGTGGTGGAGAATCTTACTGTAGCAAATAATGTTTTGAAAAAATGGTAGACAAACGGGGACTTAATTTAGACCGATAAAATTTACTCATTGAAGTTTTTTGGATTCTAACAATATTAAGGGTGTGTTTGATAGAGATTAAAAAATTATTGTGTTGAAAATAGAGTAAGGAATAGTATTTTTTGAAGAATATGTGGTTGAAATTTAAAGTAACTTTATTGGTTTGTGTGTAGAATATTTTATTGGGTGAATGTGTGGTGGAGAATCTTACTGTAGCAAATAATATTTTGAAAAAATGGTAAACAAACGGGGACTTAATTTAGACCGATAAAATTTACTCATTGAAGTTTTTTGGATTCTAACAATATTAAGGGTGTGTTTGATAGAGATTAAAATTAAAAAATAGCCGTTATTGTTACTTTTATTAGACGAGTGAAACCCAATAACGACTATATTTTTAATTTTAATTGACTTTTAATCACTACCGAACAAGCTCAAGCCTCTTGTCAACCTTGTTGCGAGTACCCAAATTCTAATATATTGATTTTATTATGATTTTTTTCTTATAAAAATGTATACACACTTGTTTCATTTCGATATAACGTATAATATATTAATAGAAATGAAAAAAAATACAAATATTATAATGACTATATTGTCAATTTAATGTGGTTGGTTTTCAATTTATAAGAGAATCATACACAAAATATTTGAAAATATTAACCTCGTGACATGTGTCGTTCAAAAAAGTTAGCATGGATATTTTGAAGTACTAGGTAGAATTGTTTGAATATAAATTAATTATTTGAGGGATAGCATTTCCTTTGTTAGTGGATCTCCAATTATTAAATTATAGAACCCTCCTATGATTAATTTAATGAAATCAAATCATGAAGTTGAATGCAATCTTGATATAGGAGAAAGACTTCGTGGATAAATATGAGCCCATCACTTACTTATTCTCCATTAAATTATAATTTATATTTATCTATCTTTTTATCAGTCATGTATTCTACAATAAAATAATATTACACGCATGAGCAGGGTGGCCTATGGGGTCCTTTTTTTTTTCACCATTAAATTTTTATGTTTTTGTTTCAATTTTCGAAATCATTATGAGATGTGAAACGAAATTAAAATATTGCATTCTTAATAAATTTTCGAAATGCTCACGGTCTAATTTTCTATGTTGTTAATAGCGTACGAAACGATCAATCGTAACAAATATTACGACTTGTCAAAGTAGTCCATTCAAAATTAATATTTCGAAAATTTCAATAACATGCTAATTTTAAAAATTCTCCGATGATCGTACACTAATCGAATCTACAAATTGCTTA
>CAIGRN010144144.1:0-31493 GCA_903798345.1 Fraxinus anomala
TTATAAATTGTTAAATGTTTCGAGATAACATTAAAAACTAAAGTAAAAACAAACCACTTTTAAAAAAGAAAAAAAGAAATTAAAACTTCATCTCTCCGCGCAACACGAAGAGATGCACAAGCATCTCGCCGTGCAGCATGCAGAATGGAGAGATTCTCTCCATTTTTGAGAATCCATTCTCAGAATGGAGAACACATAGTTTGAAGGGTCCTACTCAGGATAACGCAAGAATTTAACATCAAATTTTGGAAACATTAAACTTGAAGTGGAATAGAATCAAAACAAGATCTATATGTTTCTTCAACCTTCAAATGAGTCAACTGAAAACTTAAAAGTGAAATTTTCAAAATTAAGTAGTCCTTTTACCTTTATGGGCCATCTTATGAAGGAATTGATTCGAAAGCGGAGCAGTTTATAGCAAAATTCTATGAGCAAATGAAGATGCAAAGACAGATATCATATTTACAGTACAATGACATGCTTAACAGAGGTTCAACTTGATCCATATATGTATTTACAAAGACACAGAACATGGTTTGAACTTTGAAGTAGGGGGGAATTCACAGTTAGACGTGGCATCAACAGCTGAACGTTAATATTTTACATTGCAGCTTGAAGGTTGATGAAAGCCTTGATCATCAGCAGAGCAAATTGAAGTGAAGTAGGAAGAAGGGAAAGACATGAAGATAAAATAGAACTTCTACACAATGGTTTTGCGTTTTTTATTAGTGACACTGGTTGAATGCGATATACAAAACGTTTTACCTATCATTATGAGCAAGTGAAAGAATGTAAACTGTTGATGCTGCTAATGAATTCTGTACTCTGCTGAGACATCAAAACTGAGAAATCTCTATCCTAGAACAAGCTTTTTCATTCTAATTCTTTATTAACTGTTAACAAAATTTGCTGATTTTTTATAGAAAGCTTTGTCAAATAATCCCTTGGAGGAATTTCAAAATGTTGGGGAAGTAGTCGTTAGCCCTCACTCTCTGTGGCTATGTCATTGAACGTATGTATGGAATTCGAGGTCTCATAATAGTTTTGAACGATCCAAAAATTACCTCGGATCAAGATTTATGGAGATTTCTTTGTATATCCTGAACCAATTTCAAAATCTGTAGAAAATTTTGAGAACCCTAATTGGAGAAAAAAATATTGAAAAAAATCAGTCCAACAGGTGGTCTACGACAACAAGCAGTGGCAAAAAAGATGAAGTTTTAGTTTCGATTTATCCAAATGAAGATTCTAGCCTCGATTTGTAAATGAAATCCCAAAAATTAATCAAAGTTTGGACCAACCGAACCTGAATAAAACATAAATCGAAGCTTGGAAGTTACCTCAGATCTGTAGAAATTTCGAACTAATTTCGAAATTTGTAGAAATTTTTGAGAAGATTTTTGAAGAACCGTAGGGAGAGTAATGGGCTACAGAGTGAGTAGAAATGGAAGAATGTTCTAGAATATCAAAAATTTAATAAGATAGATATTGTATAAAAAGGGAAAAAATAGTTTATATTTGTTTCCGTTCAGAATGGAGAGATGCACTTCGTTCTGAATGGAGAGAATTTGACACTGTTCATTGTTTTTTTTTTTTTCTTTTTGGACTTAGCATTATCCTTATATTTTTTTATTCAACCAATGTAAACATGCCACTATTTTACTTTCGACTTTTCACACGCAAATGTAAAGTACAAAAAAGTCAAATGACAGTGAATTAACATCATTTTTTGGACCAAAAAAAGAGGGAAAAGATAGTTTAGGATATAGAAATGGCTCGGCGAACGTGACTCAACCACTTCGGCTTGGCTTAACATGGCCATACGGCTTATGAACAGTGAAAACCAAAGTGACTCTTTTATATAATAGTGATACAGTGCAAAATGCAGCAAAAAATAGGATTAAAATCATATATAGAACATTTAGTAGCATAATAAAAACCATGTATTGGTTGAAGTCCATAAAATACTCCTGTGGCAAATTTTTACGTACCTTTCCTAGAGTTTCATAACTGCAATCTTAACCCTTATATTCACCGTCCATGGACGAACCTTGTACTTTTTAAATTTAACTCTCCACTACGAGGTCTCAGTCGAAATGCATTCATTTATCCCATACATTATGGGGATGGTGAACAAATCACGGATATGCATGTCTATCCTACCCACTTGGTAGCACGAGCACATACACGCGTCAGTCATGATTAAGATTAATCGACTACTCGTCGATTCAAGTTTTTATCGTCTAAACAAACTGCTACTTAACTATTGTGTTGGATTAAGGGTTTACAAACTCTCACTTCACTAAAAATAAACCAATCAGGCTGCATTTCTGGTCTTTAAACCTTGTAGAAGCAAGGAGGAGAAAGTTCCTTGAATTGCATCCAGAAGCTGCAACACATGAACAGGTGCTATTTAGAAGCTCTATCATACCTTGGTGGGCATGGATAAAGCTTTCTCATCTTCCCGAAACTGAGCTGCTAAATGGTTAAACCTCGTACATCTGTAATTTACACTTGTATGTCATGAATATAACAAATTATTCTTAATTAATTTGAAGTTTGTTATAAAGACCAGACCCTTTATCGCGCTCTGTTGAATTCGTTGTTACATCCATAGGAAAATCCGAAACAACTGAATGCTGACTCAGGTGTCATGAGATTTAACAAAATTTTATGCTAATTGTCAACCTATGAAGACCACATTACTTATGGTATTTGGTTTGGTACAGCTACTCTCGTGAGGAATATCTCATGTATTATTGCTTCATTAGATGACAAATGCACAAAGAAACGAAATTATTATTTACATTTTTCGTATGCCTCCTCTTATAGATAGACTCCAAAATCAAGGTGTCTTTTTTTTTTTTTTTTCCCATCACTTTGTGTATTTCTTATTAACTTTTCAAAATCCGAGTCATCGAGTATTCGAGTTACAGTATACGAAGTTATGATCATGTACACTATGCCTTTATAGATTGTAAGAAGTTCAAATGTAATGTACATACCAATATTGTATTTCAGGTAGAGCTGCAATGGTGGGAATTTTTCATGGCCTATATTGTGGATATGCTTTAACAGGGCTTGATGTGGTTGGTCAGACAGGAAATTTCATCTGCAAGGCTGCTCTCTTTGTAACAATTATTGGAGTGATCATTTTCAGAAAGACACGAGATTTTGAAAATATACAAAACTTAGCTGAGTAAGCTACATTTTATGATAAGCAATGGCGAGCATCATGGCAAAATCATGAAGATACTAAAAAGTAAAAGTTCTTAGATTGTTGAGTCGATTTGATTTCTGTATACAATTTTGTAAATCTAAATTTAATTGTATTCAATATATTACCATGTGGAAGAGAAATTCAATCGGGTATTACATCTGTACATTAAAAAAAATAAAATTAGCGTGTAAAATTCCATGGAGTTGTGAGCCATCAAACATGAATTAAGGACACGTTTACACGAGCCTATGGAACTTTTTTACAAACCCACAAAGTATGAATCTCTCATACTTTGTGTTGCTTGCTTATAAGCACACTTCGTTGATGTATAAGAAAGTTCCGACATGCTCACTTAGCCCATCAAACAAAAATTAACAATACAAATCCTTTTCCACCATTTCATTCGATTTACTGTTATATCTACTTGATGAGTAAACAGTTATTTTGTTTATGTTTTCTGTAATATCAAAATTAGACACAAAAGAAGTTCATGAAAATACGAAGCCATAGAACAATTATTCTGGGGCATGAGCATTTGGAATCGTAGTCTTTTTATATATACAGGAACATCGAGATTTGAGGAAACTAGTATGTAGAACAGAACCTTTACAGCATCAAGTACTCCACTGCATAATCAGTCGAAGGGGTCGATCCGTGGGTCGTGCTCACTCGCCATAGCCATCCCTGTGCAAAGACAGGTAGGACACATGACCTGCCAAACAAAAGTAAATGAAGATTCTGAAAAACTAATTCAAGAGGTCTGGAGGTTTTCATTGTATTTGTATAAGCCAAGCAACAATCCCAAGAGTCTTCCATTGACACCCAACTAAAATGGGGCTAGAACATCAATACTGTGATTAAATACCAACTTCTGAAACAAAAAACATGCACAAATTAGAAACTGAACCCAAGATCTTTACCGATCCAACCTAATTCAATCTAGATCCATAACCAGACAGACAGCAAATGAAATCCACCAGAGTCACTTTATATCCAGTCTCTTAGCCGCAACTGCAGATTCCGGATGTAATATGTCAATTTCTATGCACTACCTTATTCCTAGTTTGGCAACTGTATCAATCACTTCCACTTGTATTTAGCATAACATAATGGAAATGAAGGATAGGGCAATTTATGAAAATAAATTTGAGTAAAAACCAAGAGATATTTGGTCTCCTGGTTTTGAAGATCATAATAAACCTTCAAGGAAAACACTAGGTAAAGTTTGTCTCCATATTGTCGACCTACCCAGTTTCTTGAAGTGATATTATGGTAGTCAGCGAAAAGGAAAAGAATTGGAGAGCATAGCTGGGTAGGAGCTAAGCTAGAGATACCCATGTTTGGTTGATGTTTATAAAACGTTTATAATCGATCAAATCACTTTTTATCCACCCAAATTTTATGGGACCCACAAGAAGTGACAATTATCCATCACTCATTTCTATCTATTTATAATTTAAATTGATTATAAACAACTCCCAAACATGCTTATAATCTTCCATATAAGAAGTTAACTGACTGCATATATAAAGTATAAGGAGCTCGAGAAGCTACATAAGGAGAAAGAACTACAGTGCTAATTGCAATTAGGCTGTCATATAATACCCTCCTCTCCTTTCCCAAAATGCTAACAAGCAAATCTTCTCAGCACCAAGTAGAGATAATTACTAATTTAATGGATGCAAACTCCCAAAACTAAAATCCCATCACCACTCCTATCCCAACTCCAAAGCAAAAGGAAGCATTTGAAGGAAAGTATAAATAATTTAAATTATGAGCGTTGGCGGTAAAAAAACTAGATCAAATGATTTTATTGATAAACAGTTACAATAAAAAAATGCAGTCACCTAACTATAAGTTTCACAAATTTGTTTGTCTAGATTTCTGTACCACGGACACTTCAACTAGAGTAACGTGTCCGACACGTGTCGATATCGGCACTTCTCGGACACTCTTTTTAACTCAAAATTAATAAATATGTACTCATATGTAAAAGATTTCAACAAAAAAAAATTAATAAGTATAAAACTAAATTTATACTATATAAATGAAGAATTTTAAAGAATTTAATCAACGTATTGGGGGACGTGTCGTGTCAGTATCTTTTTGAAAAATCGCGTATTGGCGTATCCGACACGCATCGTGTCGGACGCACAAGTCCGTGTCGGTGCATCATAGGTCTAGATGCTTAAACTAGAACAAGAAGAGAAATAGTTATTTGAGAGCTATATTTTAATTGCATGCATTCTTTGAATGGAGTGGGTATTTATAGATTTCCCTCCCTCCAAACATTGGAGTGGTTTGGTAATATTTGCGTTGTGCCAAGTGGATGCCTCTTATTAGTAGTCTGATGACTGATTTTGGTTAAAAATCACGTTTTATTCATTTGCCAATGTGCCCCTTATTGACGCCTTTGGTCAGTCTGTACATGGTGGATGGTTTCGGGATTCTTAGGCGAACCCTATACTTTTTATCCTTTTTGCATGTAGTTTTTTTGTACCTCGTCGGAGGGAGAGTATTGCAAAGTATATTTTTAGCGAAGCCGTTATTCAAACCCACAGACTTCTCTACGAGGTCTAACAATGCACTCATTTTTTAAATAAAAGTCTTGATGAAAAATCAATTTCCTACCTTCCAACTAAAACTCATACAGATCACAAATCCACAAACTAGTTCCATCCTGTGCTCATCTCAATCCAGTATATGCATACCAAGACCATGTATACCAAGGGAAGAGGAAATAACTGCCCTTGCAGCAACGGCATGTAAATAGCTATGATACGAAAGGCAAAATAAATGTAATCCAATTTCCAAACCATACCTTTCCTGCTCCTGAACAATTAGAACACCTTTCAGTGGAGACTGGTTCGATAAGAACAAGCGAACCAGTGCTTGAGCAGCGGGCACAAGCAAGATATCCTGCAAATCAGAATACAAGTTCCATAAACACCAAGTCCAAGAGCATCCATCTTGCATAGCACAACTTTTTATCATTCATTGGTGGAATTAGGCAAACTATTAGGAGTCGAGGACAAGAATTATATCATTCGCAACAAGAAAGATGGAAAGTTCAACAACATTTCCAGCTCCACATTGTCTTCAGAATAATTATTTGTTTTTACTAGTGAAACATTCAGATCCAAGTTCTCCATTCAGGTCCTAGGAGGACTGGAAGATCTACCAAGCAGAGCTCACAGATGAATTTCAAAAATAGATGTTGAAGCCAGAAAAAAGCTGTGAAGCTTAATAACTATTTCAATATCATGTAGCCACGACAAACTCAACAAAAACAAAGAAGACATGAAAGCCTGAACATGCATTGTTTACCTGTACCAAGACAGTACTTGCATCTCTTGTGCTCCTGTTGTTTCACATTGTTTATTTCAACTATCATCAATGCAGATATTACTCCCACAGCACCCCCTGAGAATGATGCCACGATGGGATCGACCTCACTACAGAGTTCATAAAAGTCGTTTATTAAGAAAACAGAAGCAATATGCAACATATCCTCAAATCGAATAATCAANATGCAACATATCCTCAAATCGAATAATCAAATCACCTAAAATTAGCATTGGATGTCTCTGTAGTCCGTAGAACCATGCTTTACTTGTGCATCAAATGATGATTCAAAAATGATAAAAAGCATTGTCTGTGGAAAAGTGTGGGACTACAATCCCCCAGAATGATGCCACAACGGGATCAAACTGACTACAGAGTTCATAAAAGCCACTCTCTTTAGTAAAAAACTAGAACAAGATGCAATATATCCTCAACCAAATAATCAATTCATCTAAAATCAGTATTAATCGTGTCTTCAATTCTGAAATTTTCATAAGCCTACAGTATTAAGTTTTAATTGTGCAATACAAGATGGTTACACTATTAATATCATTCACCAGAACAGAAAAGGAAAAAGGAGAAACAGGAGGACCTAGCCATACTAATTCAATCTCTAGAGAGTGGAGGTGGCTATCGTCCTCTTTAAGAATCTATCTTGAATGTCAAAGACGATATATAGGTAATATATTTCCTCTCACAATTTATCTCATTTCCAGATGAAATGTTATAAACTATAATATTAAAAGATGCAAAAAACCAAAACATTCAATATTCGTATTGTTTATGAACTAAAAATTGAAACTGGAGATGCTGAATCAGTTGTGTTCATGTTATTCGCAGATAACATATGAGAGAGGACGTCCAGTTAATTATAATGCTCAATTTGCATTCTTAAACATGTGCTGATAGAGTTGACATTAATGCAGTCTCACAGTCACTTTCAGCATCCACAATATATCATTCTGGAAAAGAACTAGAATTATTAGTTAATAAATAAGGGCACTCCAGCAGTATACCTTAATTGCATTGGCAGATGCATGTTACTGATAAAATCAGCATATGATGTACCTCCTAATCCCAGTTTCAGCTCCAGCTAGTGTAAGCAATAGAAATAAGTACATGGATTAGGATATGAAAGTAAATTTTAAGAACATGAAACTGCAAGTATAACCAAATCTCTTTTAAATAGTTCCAATAGTAGTCATATTCTGGCTGCTTCTGAGATACCACAAAAGGTCAAGGAAATAAAAGCAGTTGAAACTTGAAAGTATCAGTTATGGAATGATACATTCAGCTTAATCCTTATTTCTCTCAGGGACTGAATCTAGTGTCATGCTATCTCTTCAATGCACATCTACAAATTCAGTCTCGTGCTACTATATCTTCATTGGACATCTCTATCAAACAATTCTAGAGCACGAATCAAAAGTACTAGTTTCCAGATAAACGCTTTCTAAAGTACATTAGACTGCAAAATAAATATTTCTTATTCTTAACTGTAAAAGTGAAAAAGCAAAAGAAATGATGGCAGAAAAACTTTCCATTTGCAAGTTAATGGAGTTGCTCAAAATTTTAAATGGGGGAAGAATGACAGGGGAGATGGGAACAGAGGGATGTCTGTTTTATAAGTCGTTTCAACGAACGATAGCTATTCAAAAAGCTTGAACCACAAGATTATCTCCAATTATGTAACAGAATGGAAACACCTACTGATAAATAAAATGGAAAAACTGGAAAGTGCAGTCATTAATGTGCAAAGATAAATTTTCTTCAGTAATCCTTATATTCCTGTTCTAATGCTATCAACAAGGAGCAGTAGAACTTACAGTGGGTGCTAGAAGACCACCGAAAAGAATGATGCCGGAAATAAGAGAGAAACAAGTTGCATAATATTGTTTAAGATTCGCAGAGGTCTGCAACAAATAAATTTGTTAGACACTACATACTGAAGTATTTGCAGAGTTTCTACGACCCAAGATTCTCAACAAATAGTGACGACCAATAAAATGCGTTGATGAGCATACCAAAGGAGGTAAAAATGGAAACTTCCTCCCCTTTAATCCTTCGAGGTTTTCTTGTTCTTCCTTCAGAATACCAAGCTCCGCACTTTTAATTTTTTGCTGTATTCTCAGCCTACGAACCTACAAAATTTATACAAACAGCAATTACCAGTAAAATAACAGTTAAAAAGACAAATAAATCTATAAACTGAAGAAAGAATTTATTCAAAAACTAACGATTTTTAATTAAAAAGGGTTCATGTATGTATATATTATTAATAAAGAAAACTGACCTCTTCCATGTGCAAAAATATTTTATTCCGACGACTCCTAATATTATCCTGAATTTCCTGTAATTCCATTTTGGCGAAATCCTGAACCATCTCCGGCCCCTCTATTATACAAAACCTGCATCCACACACCCCTAATCAGCCCTTCCCAATTTACCATGAATGCCTACAAACATCTAATTAATTAATCATTTAATTACAAACACGCCTAATTACATAACATATCTTCATATACTTATCGAAATAACTTAATCAACTTCTCAACCAATGATCTGAACATCAAAACTCAAGTCAAAACAACAAGAAATACTAAGTAATCAAAATGAAAATACTATATTACGTGGCAGAGTTTTTATCAGTTGATGCGTCGGAATCTGATGCCATGGTTTTCCATTTGACATGAGATTTTAGCTTTACCGGGAGATATCTGGACTCGGAGAAGCGTGGATTCGAATGATTAAACGGTGAATTTGAATACAAAACTGCTAAAATTCTTCCTGAACAAATCATATTTGGGTAATTAATGAGGGAATTTGTGATTGTGCGGGTTTTCCTATGGGCGACGAATGGCGATCACAAAGAGTATCAGTTCTGAGTGTTGGTTCCAAGTGGTGGTATTTTGCAATGGGTTTGTCTGCTCATAATAAATTATGTTGAAATAGCATAATTCTTTTGCAATATACATTTTTAAGTACTAAAACTTAGAGCTTGTTTGTCTTTCATTATTGAGAGAAAAATAGAGTAATGCATATTATTTTTTAGAGGACGTGTGATTGAAATTTAAAATACCTTTGTTAGTTTGTGTATATAATATTTTATTGATATATAAACATGAGCTTAGTAGGAATTTGGGTAGGTTTCAATGTACACATAAATATAGATATAGGCTGTATCGAATAAATATAGACAGGAGAATAGCTACTAAAAAAATTAGTAGAAGAACTGAAACATGTTCAATTTTGAAAAAAAAATTAAAATGTAGGAATGGCCTTTTATTTTTATACAAAATATCATTTATATCATTTTTCATATATTTTTCCACTCTAATTATATTTCAAGAAAATGCACCATTTTTTATATGAGATGAGTTGCTTCTAAATATATTTTTCCACTCTAATTATAATTCGAGAAAAAACATAGGTTTTGATATGAGAAGAGTTGCTTATAAGAGAGCCATCCACAAACATGCTTTTACGTAGAGTTGAATAACGAAATTGCCAAATCGAAAAATCGAACCAAAATTCGTTGAATCCGCTTGAATCCTTAAACATTTTAATTGCAAACTATTTCAAATTGTCAAACTGCTTACAAAAAAACTTTAAAAGGAACAACATGTATATTACTATATACCATTTCAATTTTAAGAAACAAGCTTTAAATATTCAAAAGTCGGGTGATAAATAATATATATAATATATTATATGTATATAAAAAATTAGATTCTAATGAATATTTATCATAAAAATCAAGCATTCAATTACGTTTTGTTTCCATTTCAAACAGGACTCTCCATTTTAACTAATTGTGATGACCGAACAAAAGAGAAAAGTTATAGAGAACTCCGTGAAGCAAATAATCTCCATTTCTACCGCTGAAATCCGACTCATTGAAAATTGTCGGACTATTGATATTAAATTTTGAAATTATCGGCACAGTAGAGTAGATTTTTCGAAAGGCAACATTGACAAACTGAGGTGATAATAGAACTAGCGAATTGAGTTTGGTGATCATGCCAAAGTAGGTTTGAAGGGTTTCGAAGTCACAATTGGTGGTGGATAACATTGTATTATTGCGAGATCTTCCTATTATTGTATTTACGAAACAATGTTGAAACTCCAATTGTGAGTTGCTGTGACAAAAATTAAAAAACTCCATTGTAGTGGTTATGTATTCAATGTGACTCTATGACTTGTTTCAATAACTGAGATGTCACAATTTATAACATCTCAACTGTTTAAATCTTATTAGTGCATGTACTTAATCTCTTAACGCAGATGACCTATAAATTGTTACATGTGATCTATAAATTGTTACATGTGATATTAATCCAATAACCTGTGACTAGTTCTCTTGTATTTATGACTTGTGGGCATTGATGTGTTATCAATGCACTATGACCTGTAATCTATAAATTGTGACATATGAACTTGAATATGTGACTTGTGAATACACTTATCCGAGTCGATAAATGAGATTAATTGTAATAACTTTTGATGATTTATGACATAATTAGATGTTAATTTTGTTTGTTAGGTAAAACTCAATGAAAATTAGTAAAATTAGAGGAAATGAACGAAAAAGGGGTAAAAACAAAAGAAATTCAAAGTTCGGGATCAAATTTCAAATATCTAATAGTTGATTTGGACTACAAAGCGATAAATGAAGTTAGTTAGGAGTCAATTGGATGCAATTACAAATCAAAAAGGTGTTAAATATAATCAAAGGATTTTCACAAATTAATTTTCAACCGCACGAAGTATGTTCCAGATATTTAGTTGAAGATTAAGACCAATTTCCTATATAACAAACGTTCGAATTTGCAAAATTGCACTTCTAAAAGAATTATATCTCTTTGAGTTAACTTTCTAACTCACTTTGAATCACCTCAATTGGATATTAGAAGGAAAAGTTATGACCGAAATATTTAACACTGTGCAAATACATAATCACGCGCACGTGAAGACAACTTGGACATAATTTTTTGACATAATTTCATATTAAATAATACATGACATGGGTAGCCATTTGAGGATCTCTCTCTCACCTCACCAATCACTTCCATATCATAAAGTCATTCATGAACGGTGGACAAGTTCATCATAAATTGGAGAGGAGAACAAATCTAGCACGTGGATTGAATCAAAAAACATTAAGAAATTGAAGAATAAAAGATCGAGGTGAATAATTAAGAACAAGAATTAGACTGTGACATCTCTTTGTATTTATAAATTTCGGGTAATGATTTTCCATTCTTCTTGTTGTTTTATCATTAAAAACTTGTTTAGCTAGATTCTTTGTATTGAATGAAGATGAACCATATTATTTATTTTAATTCAAACTAATAGTTTAGTAATTCTTGCTTTTCTTGATTAATTTCGCATACCAATTGAATTATTTAATCGGTTGGCCATCAATTAGATAATTAGTTGCTTGTTGTAGTGTTGGGAGACTTACAATAAGTTAGAAAGTTGAAAAATTAATATATGTGCAATAGATGTTAGGAATAACTTTTATCACGCGTGTAATCATATAGACATCTAAAATTTAATACATTCTAATCATTCAAATTTGAGTTAGGAATAGAATCGATTTCAATAAAAAGCTAGTAAACTTGAATTGAAATTTATCCTATGTGGGACGATAACTCTTCTCATCAAATTTATTATTTCTCAACGATCCCGTACACTTGGGAAATTTTACTGAACAACCATTTATCAGTGCACAAACATATGTGACATCTGATATGTGATTAGTTAATTTTGATATGTGAAATGTTGCAATTGGTCTTGTGCCCATTACGTGACATGTAATTTAAAGATGTGACATGTATCTAATTGGATTGTGACATCATGTAAATGTTAATTGTGACTTGTAATGGTATTTGTGCCAAATATAATTTTTTGTGTACATTTACAGAAATAGATTATGTGCACGTTTGTCTATTGAATGGATCACATTCATCGTTGATGTTAGTTGATCATATTGTGATTATATGAAGTTTGTGGGCACCGTTATTATCGAGTTTGGTTTGAATCCAGATAAATTGTGGCCAAATAACTTTGATATAAAACAGTATGCGTGGGCGTCAGGTGGGTCGGTCCAGGTATTTCAATACCCGGAACCACCCATTAAATTTCGGGTATTTTATAAATGGACCCATTTGGTTCCATGTAATTAGAAGAATTATTCACAAACTATCCAATGTGTCATAAATTTAGTAACTAACATTAAATGGACTAATCATCCGCGACGTAGACAAGCCTTAACAAATAGAAGTTACACAAAAAATTAATGGTTTATCCCTCATGTACAGAAAGAAACCCACCAGAATTGCACCAGAATACACACATTTGTGCGGGCCCCACCATGTATTTAAAAAAGAAAAAAATGGCACGGGACCCACAAATGTGTGTATTCTGGTGAAATTCTATGGACTTCTTTCTGTACATCTAGCAGATTTCAAAATTAATAGGACCAGCCTTAAAAGAGCATTAAAAGCTAGTCGTAACTTAGAAGAGCTTTAATAGGACCAACATTAAACATAGCCTTAAAAGAGCATTAATAGGACCATCCTATTATGATAATAGTCAGAACTTCAACAAATTTAAAAACCAACATTAGAAGTTAAACAACATAAAAATGTCATCAAAAGAGCCTTAAAATGGATAACCACAAACTCGAGATGATGAATATTCTCAATAAATTTTAAGTCGGCTACTTTAAATATGTGAGTTGTATCATACCAACCATTTAAACATCCATTGCTTGAGTTGTGGCATTGACAAAATCTACAAGACATAATTAAAATATAATAATCATTACAAGTTTAAAAAAATTAAAACTTATTAGATTAACAAATGCAATAAGGGAATATGGGAAAAAAATGTTGACTCACCCGTCTCATTTTTTGTAAAATTCCGTCTCTTCAATACAAATTCCATCCTGGGTTATGCTCAAAAGTCTATATTCTTCACGTAACCAATTTTGTGTGAAAATTAATGCTTCAACTGTTTTAGGAGTTAAAAAACTCCTAAATGAATCAAGAATCCGTCCACCCGTGTTAAATGCTGACTCAGAAGCAACTGTAGAGACGGGAATGGTAAGCACATCCCTAGCTATCTCAGATAAAGTACTAAATCTAGCACTATTAATCTTCCAACAATATAAAATGTCAAACTTTACATTTGCAGGTTGTTCAGTAACTTTCCCCAAATATTTTTGAATCTCATCTTTTCCAGCTAAATTTACATTGCTAGTTTTCAGTTTTTTGTACCCTATGTCAACTTTATTAAATGGACTAATATCATCTCCATCATCATCTGAATCATCAACCAAAGTTACTTCATTGTTAGAATTACTACCACCAATTCCACCGTTAATACCATGCCGTCCCTTGTATTCATTGTATAAAGCACACAACATTTTCATAACTTCACTCTTTACATCCACCTTGTTGGCATCATACAAGATACTTGTCAAACTTGATCTTTATATTGCATGCCATACTTCTTAGCAAATGATCATTTTTATTACTCAATGTTGTTACTGCATGTTCAATGTTGCAAACTTCTTTCAATTAAAGATTAGAAGTAACATGTAGTGATAAACTGAACTTCAAAGTCACTTCATAAAAAAATCTTAAAAAATTGGCAAATTTTCTTGCCTTATCCCATTCATCACTAGTAGATGGTCCTTACGCTCATCAAAATATTTATAGTAAAATCCATCCTCTTCCTCCATCCGTTCAAATGCTTTCTCAAAATTCAATACACTATCCAACATTAAAAAAATTGAATTCCATCTAGTGGGCACATCTAGAATGGCAAGCCTTTTGCAACCAATCTTCTTTCTTTCAACACAAGCTTTAAACTTCATATGTCTAGAAGGAGATGATCGAAAATATTTTATAGCATTTCGAATGCTTGCTATGGAGCGGTTAAACTCCTTCAACTCGTCATTAACAATCAAATTAATGATGTGCGCCGAACACCTTACATGCAAATAAGCACGACCTAAAATCATGCAATCGACTTTCCAATTCTTCAACTTGTTTTTCGCATAAATGATTGCCGTATCATTTGCATTTGCATTGTCAACGGTCATGGTCAACACGTGCTTTATTCCTCAATCAAGAAAAGTATTTTCAACAAGTTTTCCTATTATCTCCCCTTTACGATTTGGAACAACGGAAAAGCTCAAAATCCTCTTATGCAATTTCCAAATTCTATCAATAAAGTGTGATGTGATTATCGTGTAATTGATATTCTAAATTGGTGTCCAACGATCAGTGGTAAGAGCAACCCTTTGCATATTCTGAATAAGTTTATTCCTCAATGATTCCTTTGTCTCATTGTAAAGATAGAACACATCCCTGGCAATTGTTCTTCGAGAAGGAACATCAAACTTAGGATTGAGTTTTTGCACAAACTCTTTAAAAACCACACCCTCCACTAATGAAAAAGGCAATTCATTAATTATAATCATCCTAACTAAATATCTTCTACATTCTTCTTTATTATACACTGATGTCGTAAGATTAAACATGCCACCATCACCATCACCATCACCATCACCATTACCACCATCATTTCTCTGACGAGTTAAGGTCTTTTGTTGGTCACCGAACTGAACAGCTTTATATGCATGACAACTATCGAAATGCTTCCATATACTAGAAGTTCTACCTTTTGAATTATTTTGAAGGACTTTCCCACAATAATTGCATTTTGATGTTTCTCCATCACCTATGTTAGTAATCTTAACCAAATTGCTGACCTTGTCTTCGTTTTCTTTTTTAGTTCCAGGTGTCTCGTTATTCATCTACAAAAAATAAATTATTTTATCGTAGCTTGTAACAAATGTAATTTGAAAAGGGAAAAAATAATGGAGGCACACCGCATACTTTGTTGTTGAATAGGAAAAAAATAATAAAGGCACAACTGAACAAGAGGGACTTCGAGAACAAATGAAAGCAACTAGTTTTTAATTAAGTAAAGCCGGGGATTTTATTTTCAGTACTATCTACAGAACTCAAAAAGGATACATTCTTTAACTTAGCAAAGAAGAAACGGAGCCAAGAAAAAATGGTGACAAAAAAAATTTGAATTTTTTGAAGTAATCATATCAACACCCAATAAAAATTCAAAAACATCACTTGGAAGAATAAGTATGTATTTCAGGAGTTACAAAAATTATAACACCCGCACCCGAATTTCTTGGTCTAATTAAGAGAACTGAAAATTTAGGGGCTCATTTGAGGATTAATCCATCTTTTAGGACCTTTTAGCAAACTTAGTATAAATACTAATTCCCACATGTTTTGCTCTTTAAAAAAGGATTGAATGCTTGGTCAAACCCTTATATAGAAATCCTTGATATATATGTTTTTTTGTCATATTCATGATTAACCAAACATAGGGTAATGTGTAGTATGAATGCATGTGTATATAGAATGTAGTATTCATGTGAGGAATGAGAGAGATTCTTGCTCATTTCACAAATTTTAAGAAACAATTTTCAATATAGAATTAATCGCCTTTCCACTATCATGGGTTTTTCTTTAATGATGTATGCATAGCCTAGTCTTGTCCTGTAAAAGCCCCTCATTCACATTCAAATGCTACCACCCACTATTATTTTTTTCAGTCCAAATAATATACACATATACACGAACATAGTCGAGGTGAAAATTATAAGAGGGATCAAGCAATTTTATTCGGTCTCTATTACTCTTTCTTTTAAATTTCATTGTAAATACGCTACCTATGTTTGGATTATTATCATGTTTCAAGAAAAATATTATGGGTCCCATATGGTACAATATGATTATGATTATATTAAGGGGACCGGAGTTTAATAGCGCTACACATAAGAATTCTTACCACCTATATTCGGCAAAATTCTTGTGTCTCCATTATGTTGATTATGATTATTATACTCCTTAATTTAAGTTATACATGATAATAATTCATAGAGTACTTATGGGGATCTTATAAATTTCACTCTATGATATTTCCTCTTTCAGGTAATTAATGGTTCAAGGCAGTCAACATGGAGATGACAACATGCTAGAATTAATAAATTATAATGTTTTAAACACAACGTTTAAGTTTCATTTTTAAGACATTATTTAGGCTATATTTACGTTAATGCATTATTCTTTAATATTAAGATTTTGCAATTAATTATTGAAGTTAAAATCGTTTTTTATTTACTTAAATGAGTAAAACTATTTCTTGTTACTATTTAAATCCCTATGAGAAAAAAAATCAAATTTTATTTAGTGACACTCGAATATTTATAGATTCGGGTCGTCACAAAAATTACTTGTGGTATCGGCGCAGGAGACGAAGCTTTGGTAGTGAGATTAATGTTGAAGAGAAGGAAACGCAAACAAGGAACTTGGAAAGAAGACAACGGGGGATTTTAGGTATTGAAAATGAGGCAAAATGTGTTATTATCTCTATAGGTTTGGTATTGGGCTAGGCCTAAATTGCTGTTGGGCAAGATATATGTATTCAGACTGGGTAATTAAAATGGGCCGAAAGCTTTGGATTGTATATTGTCTTTGGGCTGAATTTAGCAGCCTATTTAGTGTTTAACTTATAAATATTAAAATTTTTAATTTTCTTATCCAATTTATTAAATATTAAAAAAATCATAAAAAAATCGGTTCTATTCGGTTACCTACGGTTCCAATTTAAGAACCAAGAACCAACCTAAACACATTCGGTTCTCGGCTCTTTTTTTAGAACCAAACCTAAACCTCTGGTTTCAGTACAGGAGGTTCGGTTTCGATCAAAATGTCCACATCTATAAAACAAATTGTATATTGTGAACATAAGACAATGATTGTGACCAATAGACTAATCTTTGGCTAGGGGGACATTCGATCTGTGACCTGTTTACATTGACATATGACGGTGCCCATTGATATGTAATATATGCACATTGAACTGTGATATGTACACATTTTCATGTGACATGTGCACAATAATCTATGACCTGTAACCTTTGCACATAAATCAATGACCTGTTATCAGTATACAAAGACCTACGACATGTGATTTGCGACCTATAAACTGTTACATGTGACCTGTAGACATAAATCAGTGTCTTGTGACCTGTGGACATTGATTTGTTACCTATGCGCTATGGTAAGTGATCTGTAACCCGTGAATTGTGACATGTGAACTTGAATATGTGATGTGTTATTAGTGCACAAAGACCTTTGACATCCGATATGTGACCAATTTTATGTTGATTTGTGATATGTTGACATTGATATATAACATATTTAATATGGTATGTGAGTTGTGAACTGATACATGTGACATCTAAACATAGATTAGTGGTCTGTGACTAGAGGGCATTCATGTGTAACCTATGCACAATGATATGTGCCATATGAATGGGTACCTGTGACCAATGACATATGAACTATTACATGTGACCTGTGAATATAATTCAGTGACCTCTGACAATTGCACAAAACCTGTGACATGTAACATGTAACAAGTGCATAGTGAATTTTGAGATCTAAATTATGACTTGTAACAAAGGACCTATGACTTGTGCAAATAAACATGTGACCAGAAACATTTAACAATTTGTACAACTTATCTATACCAATGACAACTAATAAAAATCACCCCAAAAGCTCACCACCACCATCACCACCACCACCACCACCATTTGCAAAACACCACAATCTTACCACCACCATCATTTGCAAAACACCAACAACCAATAAAAACCACCCCAAACACCGGCCATGTAGCAAATCAGAAAATCACCTAAAAAACCATCCCAAATCGCAGCGATTTGAGCACTACAGCTGTGTGGCGCTTGCTGTGTGGCTGCACTGGTGCTCATAGCGGCAAGCGGCGAGCCGTTGTAAGTGCTTGTGATGAAGAATGAAGGATAGGTAGAGAGAATGGAACAAAGAGAGAATGGGGAAGATAGAGAGAAAAATGAATTAGGGTTTGGAGTAAAATGGGTTGGGTGGATATGTATACTAATTTAATTTTGTAATATTATTAATTAAAATTAATAAAAATAGAATTATCACCTGATTTTTATACAAAAAAACTTTTAAATTTTATTTTTGAAATTGAAAATTTAAAACACAGATGGGTGTAATTTCCATTAATTTAAAAATAAATTAATTTAAATTTAAACGAACGTAATTAAAACTAAATACATCCCAATGAAAAAAGACATATTCATATTGGACTCAACTTAATTAAACTTAATTTCCACTTAGACAACTACCCATCCCAAATTTAAACCTAATGCTTGAAATGTTAAATATGTAATACTTGCAATAATTTTGTAAATCGTAAGTTATTTCTTCCTCTCTCAAACTCTAACAACAAATGTTTATGAATCTCTATTCTCTATGTATAGAGGTTGTTTTGAGGTAGAGGGGGGCATAGTCGCTAGAAGCCAAATCCATTTGGGAACCAAGCAATGCCTACTTCGCATTTTGACACTAGTTAAGGTATGGTCTTCAGATATATATTGATTTTCATAATTTGATTCATGTTCATGTTGAGTGTGTCGCTTGTTTATTTACGCATTCTTTAAAAATTTGAATGCTCTCAAAATATTCATGATTAATATTAAGTGTGTTGTTCATAATAATTCTGATTTTAAACATTTTTTGCTTTGAATGATTAATAATGATTAGAAGTGTAGAATTTTCGTTTATAATATTTGTAATGTTACTAATATTTATATTTTAATGATTTATCTTCTTCAATATATGTTTCATTTTTGCTAAACTGTTAGAATCCGAACAAGAATTATGTATGTTGATATCACTGGTTAGGACTAGGAGAAACATGATTATATAGCACTAGCGATCACAAAACAAGAACAATTGACAGAGGATTGAAAAATTTGTTAATATGAAGAAATAATACAAAATATTTTGTTTCTAACTTGATTCTCACTCATCAAAAGTCATTTGAAAGCCAAGAATCACGTGGACTATATATAGGACCCAAAAGAATATGTTATGGTTGGAAAGAGGATAAAAAATTGCATCTCAAGAAGGAAATAAATTTTACTCGGATATACGACGCACGAGTGCCAGGCAAGTAGCGCGTGGCTCTCAAGCGTTAAGCGAGCGATGGCGGCAGTACTTCTAATGATGCCTAGACGATGAGTTTTAGTCCAAACTGATTTGAAGGGCCCAATTTCTACCCCCAAACTTCCCATACCTCTTTAACAACCATTTCAACCAATCTACAAACATCTAATGAAACTTGGGTCACAAAAATAACGAATCTTCACATTGACACAAATTCCACTACAATGAATAAATTTAAATAATTCCCCACCTAGAGACAAAGTCCATTGAAAGGAATAAATCAAGGGCTTTTCACTCCAAGAAAACCCTCCAGCAAAAATTTCTCTTCATCTTCCATAAAACCTAACTAGGACAAATCTAATTAATTGAATCCAAGCACTGTTCAGTAAAATTACCTTGGGTACCAAAATTTGTTCGAATTATCACCACGAGCAACAAAATCACAAATAATTCAAAAGTTACCAACATGGCCAAAACACGCCCTAAAACGGAATCAACTTAACCAAATGCTCATATCGAAGGTTCTTTACTCAACTCAATATCTTAAACCACACTTAAAGTATATGCCACTAAATCAGCTTTCCGTACCCCTATGGAGGCCTAATATTTTATCTGGGTCTGTCTCTAGCAATTGAATACAATGATACTGCTGGTGGTGGTGACAAAACAGCATTATCCATAACCTCTAAACTGGACTGAGATGTATTCTACAACATGGACCCCAAACAAACTCCAACTATACCGTACCAAATTGAATATCCACCAAAGTACTAAATCTCTACTGATTGATTTTCAAAAATTCTGCACAAACTTGCAAGATATACAGCTAGGACCTTCGCTGCCTCTCCAACACAACATGGGCACCTTTACAAACCTCAAAGACTCTGCCTTTTTGAATTAAGAGTAGTAAAGGAGATAAAATTTCTCTTCAAATCTAGAACGTATCTCACTGCATCAAGTGATCTAACTGTCTCATCCAACATCTTAACTCTGATCCTTCCAATACCAGCTACCGTACATGGTGTGTTGTTGCCCATAACTACATCATCTTTGGAAATTTCTTCATATGTTGAAAAAAAATCCAAATTGGGACACATATGAAAAGTGCAAGCTTTATCAAGAATCTAATCCTCGTCAGGTTTGGAATCACCGTCAGAAATAACCAAAAGTTATCCATCACCCAAATAGTTCTTTGCAACATCGGCTTCACATGAGTTTCTAATTGCCTTCCATTCTGATTTGCAACCAAATTTTCTTTATTTTGCAACTTGTAGCAATCCGTTTTAATGTGCCCCATCTTCTTACAATAGCTACAAACTTTATTACCAGATTTAGATTTTGATCAGTCCCTCTCATAACCACCGTGAACAACAAAGCCTTCTACTTGAGCTTCAAATCGAGCAAGATACTTCATCTTCTCTCTTGAAAATAAACTGTCATAAACTTCTTCAATGGTGAAAGTATCACGACTATATAATATAGTACCTCTAAATGACATATATGAAGCAGGCTATTGACTAAACAAAGCCTATAAGCCCGAGTCCTTCACTCTTGTAATGGATTGGCCATACCTTCAAAGAGACATTGGGAGTACTAGGGCTCGAGCCCCTACAATAGAGAAGCCTACTTTTATTAAATATCCATTGACGTCTCACGAATTTAGAGGAAGCCAACAATATTGAACAACCAATTAGTAATGTAAAATAGTTTATAAGGGCGATTCCATCAGACAATTAAAAAGTTATCATTTCTGTAAATGTTTTGAAAATGCATGTAGTGAAATGTAGACATTTTATGCAATTTCCACATATTAGATATATGTATTGTAATTATTTTTATGGAACATTTCACTACAGGTCCCAACCTATTGATGAATATCAAAATTATCTCTAAGTTTTGAAATAGCAGGTTCTCACGAACAATTTTAAATTACCCAATGTTAAAATTGGGTGTGACTTGAATTCTTTATTAATGATAATTGAGAGTTTTAATTAAAATGCACATTAAGAAGAATTTTATTTGAAATGTTATTGTGAAATCATTTTCAAGTTTACTAGGCGAATTTTAGTTTAAGTTCTACTTGAAAGCCCAATTGGAAGTTGAAATTTGTGTTGGATTTGAAGAGGATATTGTGATGAAGAAAATCAAGTTTTTATAGTAAAAGACCCGAGAGTGGGCGCCCCTGCTTGCGTGATTTTTTTAATTCTCTACTCAGTTTCTTACATTCTACTTCAACTACAACTCTATTATTAGGATTTGGATGTCCCATATTTGTTCGCTATATATAGTTGGCTCTTTATTATGATTTAAGTTAAGTTAGACAAAGTTGTAAACATAAATCTTTGTATTCTTTCTCTATATTATAATAAACTCCCATTTACTCTGCAAATTACATTATTCTTGTGTGTTTGAAATCTTTATTTCGTATTATGGCTATAATCTCTTATTTTCTTCAACAAAATAGTATTGGATTAATTTGGTATTATCTTCATTTCACAACATACTGGTATAAGAGCTTTTAGTTTTCAAATTCTTGGGAAGATCGAGATTTTGATCAAGTTAATTGCTCAACTTGATCTTTTATGATCACAACAATAAAGTATGATATTCCATTGTTAGATCTAAATATAAGATTCCTGTTGTGGTAGGTAAATATGTGAGCATTATTTGCTCAGATGGATTTGGACGACGTGTAATTTGGATTTGACAAGATGCTCACAACTTGGACTTCGAAGGAGAAACAATAGAGATTGAAATGACCTATCTCAAATACATTATCTTTCAAATAATATTCTTCAGGATGTTTTGAAGGAGCAATCGGCCACTGTATGATGCATGACGAAAAGTCTTATTAAAAAATTGCATTTGAAGCAACGTCTATATTCTCATCATATGACAGAAGGTATATCTCTTGAAAATAACTAGCTTCTTTTAAGGAATTCATCCCTAATTTGGAGACTCTGGAAGTCGAATATGATGAAGAAAATTTGTAATTGATTTTATTGTATTCGTTGCCCGCTTCATACATGTCTTTTAGAGACACCATTTTGTAAAGTTGTGATACTCTCACCATTATAGAAATCTATGATTCTCTATATTCAAAGGAGAAGATGAAACATCTTGTAGCATTTAAAGATCATGGATTTGACTTCATTGTTGATGGTGATCGTTCAAGGGGCAATTCAAAATCTAACTTCAAATTTTGTAATTATTGCAAAAAAAAAAGGGGCACTTGATAAACGATTGTCATAAGTTGCTGAATAAATCAAAATTGATTGAAAATAAACAATTAGAAACTTCTAGGAAAGTAGAAAATCCTAATAGTGATGGAGAGCTTTTACTTATGTCTAACTACAACTCTAAACCTGACGAGTCTTGGATTACTGATACAGCTTGCACTTTAATATGTCTTCTAATCGGGGTTTGTTTTCAACATATGAAGAAATTTCAAAAGGTGATATGATGACCGGTAATAGTGCAGCTTGTCGGATGACTGATATTGGTCGGGTCAAAATAAAGATGTTTGATGGGACGGTTAGAATACTTGACGCAGTAAGACACGTTCCAAAGTTGAAGAGAAATCTTATCTCTTTAAGTACTTTTGATTCAAAAGGGTACATGTATACTGTTGAAGGTGGAGTTCTCAAAGTTAATAAATGAGCCTGTGTCTGGATAAAGGGTCATAGAAAATCCTATTTATAAATCTTGTAGTGTTATACAGAATATTTGAGCAATCAACATATTTTAAGAACTTAGGTGAAATTGGAGTTGGATTATGTATTGTTGGAGTCTAATTTGGAGTCGTTTTCTTTAAAGAATACATCTAAGTTGAATTTAGAAATTATGGGTAAATTCGTCTTACTACCATCATCGATGGTGTCATTGTATTCAATTACTAGTAACATACCCATTTTTGGCCATGAGACTTCACATAAGTACAATTCTACTGATTTAGTTGATGGTTTGAATGCAGTTAAAGGTATTGATTCTAGCCAAGATCCTTCTTTTGATGTATTCAATTGTAATTCGGTTACAGAGCTTGTTTCAGCTTTATTTGGTGGTCATTAGATCACTTTTGCCCTTAGTTGGGGTAGCAGATGTGGAGAATATTTTCAGTTGAAATTTTTTTATGGAGAAGTTCGTTTGTGTTTTTTATTAAAGAGTTTCAAGCTTATTCCTTATAGTGGAATTTGTCTCCAGGTGGAAAAATTTTCTTTTGCAGATTTGTTCATTATAGTGAAATTCGTGTTAAGGTGGAGATTGTTAAAATTTGGGTGTAACCCAAATTTTTTGTTGAAGATAATTGAGAGTTCTAATTAAAATGTACATTAAGAAGAATTATATTTGGAATACTACTGAGGGATCCTATTCAAATTTACTTGGCAAATTTTAATTGAAGTTCTACTCGAAAGTCCAATTAGGAGTTGGAATTTTTATTGAACGTGAAGAGGATATTGGGATCAAGAAAATTGAGTTTTTGAAGTAAAAGACCTGAGAGTGGGCAACGTGGCGCTGGATGATCTCGGCTTGGCGCCACCTAAGCTATTTTTTGTTCTCTACTCCGTTTTGGATTCAATTTATTGCATTCTACTTCAACTATAACTCTATTATTAGGATTTGAACGTTCACTATTTGTTCCCTATATGTAGCCGACTCTTCATTATGATTTAAGTTAAGTTACACAAAGTTGTAAACTTAAATATTTGTATTCTTGTATTTTTGAGATTCTTAATTCATATTGTGGTTATAATATCTTATTTTCTGCAACAATTTGGTATTGGATTAATCAGGTATCAACTTTGTTTCACAACACCCAACTCTTGTATTATTAAACTGGACCAGACCAATTAGTTTAACTGATTAAATAAAGAAGGGAAAATTACACAACTAAACCGTAATTAGGGGATCGAGTTAAAAAATGAGGTAAATATATAAGAATTTCAAAAATCATGTATATCTTAAAATTTTATATAAGGAAGATTACAATGTAGTTTTCCATATTTTTTTGTAATTTTTTGTACATGTATAATATTTTATCACAAAATCCTACATTTAATAAATTACAATAAATGTAACTTACACTCTATATAATTTACATTTTACAGTGTATGTAATTTCTTTGAAATTGTAATTTACATTACTAATTTTGTTATAGAGTATGTAATTTTTTGAAATTGTAACTTACACTATGTATTAATCTGTGGACCACCACCACACCCACCACCATCAATGTTGTCGTCTCCACCACCTTCCCAAACAATCGTATCTTCACCACCTAACACAATCACCACCATTTTCGCTGTCATGTGGCCACTGTCACCACCACCACCACAATCGGACGCCGAAGAAAGTCACGATTATGAACCTATCAAAATCCTCCCTCAAATTACACAACAATGAAAAGTCTCTATAAATAATCAATCCAAAATTCACCCCAAAACTCAAATGACTATATATGAACAAAGAAAAATTACAAAAGCAATATAATAATCTACCAAAAGTTGGATCGACATTTAAAAAAAAAGTTGGTAGGTCCATTGCACAACAATCCATTTACTAAACTTTTTCTTAGCACTTGTTCAACGTTTTTTTAGGCTTGAAAAATTTATAAATCATTTATGTTAGGTCTTAAAGTTGTTGGCAATCTTTTGACAAAACTATTGCTGTAAAAGAGTTTTTAAAAGTCAAAGTGTCAAGTAATTACTTAGAAGTCCTAGGATTCGAGTATAGAATGAGAAGGAAAAAGTCTCCGCAATTTCGCTAGCCTATCGCCCAACTAATGCTCGAGCGGTAAAAACAGAAGTTGCGTCGCCCCATTTGTCATTAGGATTTCGCTCGAGTGAAAAGCTGCGTCGCTCTCTTGTAGCTGAGCTGTCGCTCGATCGACAGTGTATCCCGAAAAAATCTAATATCCATTTTTCAAGATTTTTATCTGGCATATACTATCCAAAACCTCTTCACTATATATATGGACCCTACCATTTGAAAAATACAGGTTGAACATTGAGAGAAACAATGTTTTGCATCCTCCATATCATTCTACATCATTCCCAGAGTTCAACCATCATATTGATTTCATTATTGCTGTGAAAAACATCAACCTCACATAAATCAAACACCAAAACACTTACTTCCACAACATTTTTTAGAGTTATGAAGATCAAGGCATGTAATTGGAGTTTACAGTTGTTGGAGAACAAGGAGTTCTCATTAATTCACAAGAGATAGAATAATTTAGAAGGTCAGAAAGCATTAGAATAAGTTGAGTCTAACAGTATTGTAAGTTGATTCGTTTATCGTGGATTGTTACGGGCTTGGGCTCACAGTTTTTTACCCAGTTACTGGGTTTCTCCGTCATTATATTTTGCGTTATTTACTATTTTCTATATAACTGTGGCATTCAAATCATAAGAAAATTGAATTGATTGACTAACCATCTAGAAACTATTAATATTGACTTGTTGCTTATTATTTGTTAATTTTAATTCCGCATAAGTACCTATTTACCTTGTCTAGGTGTTAGTTGGGTCAAACCTTGTTATTTCAATTGGTATCAGAGACTCATTTCGATTCATGACCTATATTTAATCTAGATGAGTCAGTCTCTTTTCGTGCCTCCATTTTTTTAAGGAAGAAATTATGCATATTGGAATGTTAGGATGTGAGCTTTCCTTAAATCTCTAGATTAGCGGATTTGGGTTAGTGTGCAAAATATTTAGATCGCCCCTTCCTCTACTGTTTCAGGTGTAGTTATCCCCAATGACATTTCTCTTTGGACCAAGGATGAACTATCATAGTGTAACTGGAATAGTAAAGGGCTTTATGCCCTATTTATGGCTATGTATGTTGAAGAGTTTATGAGAGTGTCGATGTGAAACCGTGAAAGAAATTTGGGATATTTTAGACACCACATACGAGGAAACCAAAATTGTTGAGAATTCCAAGCTATAGATGTTAACCACTAGGTTTAAGAAATTAGAATGAAGAACGATGAATTGTTCGATGAATTCTATGCGAAACTGAATGACATAGTAAACTCTAGTTTCAATCTAAGTGAAAAAAATCCCTGAATCTAAATTTTTTTGAAAAGTCCTTAGATCCTTACTTGAAAGGTTTAGACCCAATATTATTGCTATGAAGAGATCAAGGACTTAGATACAGTTAAAATAGATGAACTTGTAAGATCATTTTAAACCTATGAACTCACCATATCTCAACAGAAGAAAGTTAAATCTATAGCCTTGAACTCCGTTAAAGAAGAAGAGTGTGAGTCTACCGACACTGAGACCCTTAGGGATGATGATATAGCTTATTTCGTAAAGAAATTTCAAAAAGTTCGCAGGAATAGGAGAAAACCTCAAAAGAGGAAGAAGGATACCCCTAGTAAATTTTTGAAAGACAAGTGTGATAAGGCTAATGCTAGAAGCTCTAGTAAGAAATCTTAGTCAATTAAATGTCATGAGTGTCAAGGTCTTGGTCACTATAAGAATGAATGTCCTAGCTATAAGAAGAACTTAAATAAAGGAAAGGGTAAAGCATTGGCAGTACCTCTAACTGATGATGAATCCAATTCAAGTGTTCAGAGTGATATCTCTAACAATGAAGATGAAAGGAAGTTTATGGCCTTCACTGCTAGGATTAAAAGTGAATCTGATAAGTACAGTGAGAAGGTTGATGAAGTAGATAGTGGTGAGCAAACTAGGAAGATTGTGAAGATGAGGATGAGATTTGTGAGGCTTATCAAAAGTTTTTTGATGAGAGTCTTAAGATAAAGAATGTCAATATAGTCGTATTGAAGAAGGTTAATAAACTTGAGATAGCGAGAGAGAAACTCATAGCTGACCTTCAGAATTCTACAAAAAATCTAAGTAAGCTGACACTTGAGAATAAGAAATTAGAAATCCAAGTAAGAACCTTCTAAACGAACTTGAAGATTGCAAATCTCAACTTCTTGCTTTCTCTAGTGGATCTCAAAAACTGGACAATCTTTTGAGGTTGAACAAATTCGTTGGGAATAAGAGAAGTCTAGGATATAATCAGACCAATATGGTTAGTCTTTTGAGGTTGAACAAGCTCACTAGGAATAAGGGAGATCTAGGATATAACCAGACCAATCATAATATGGCTAGTACTTCAAAAACCATTTTTATCTTTGTCACCAACCAATCTACATATGTTCCTAATCCTGAACGCAAGAACAAGGGTATTATAGGACAGAAGCCTACTAGACAGCGTATGTCTTATTAACCTAGGAATAGATATTAGCGACCACATAACTTTAAACCTAGATTTATCCCTACTTGTTTCAATTGTGGTGAGTTAATACATATAAGGTCTAGGTGTCATAAATTCCTGAATAAAATTATAAATCAAAATAGTAGAGTTAGAAATCAGGATTTTGATGGCCGAATTGACTTCATTACTAATCAATTGAGTCATTTGATCAAGATTATGATTGAGTTGACTCGGGATAAGTCTTCCACTAGTCAGATTTGGGTAAAAATAGTGATTTGAAAAAAATTAGAAATTAATCACTATGCTCTTAAAGGTAAAAGCATTTATATACCTAATTGATAGGCGCCTTTGATGCATGTTTATACTTTTTTAATTGATTCATTCATTGATTTTTTAAATAAATAAAATAAAAATAAAATTGACAAATTTTGAAAAAAAAAGAGGAAAAATTCTTTATTATAACATGATATATGATTTACTTGAACATGCGTGTTGTGACCAAATATGAGTTTAATTGGTATGTTGTAACATATTTTCCATTACTTTGTTTAGGTTGATATGGAGTACTTAGTATAGGTTTCTTCACGTACCATCTGCACTGCACACACTATGATCTTGTGAGTAAGTCTTGACCGTATATGTAAAATTTGGGATGGCAGTTATTTGTTTGTAAAGTGACCTTGAATATGAATTGACCTTAATTTAGTTGACCTAACCTTTAGTAAACTCCCTTGAAAAGTAAAATAAAATGTGGGTCATCTTATACTCTTTTTTGAAGCCCATTTAACTTGAGTAATTAAGCCCAATGGGTTTCCATAATCTGATGTCCTATGGTCAATTGACTTAAAGTCATCGACCCAAAACTCGTTATATGAGTTATTTTAGTCACTTAATTGAGAAGAGTTTGCACATAAAATGTTAAAAAGTGAAGATAAATATGATGAATTTAAAAAGAAAAATATAAATTGTGCGAAAAAAATAAGTTCAAAGGCATGGGGAGAAAATAATAATATACATGAAAAATGAGTTTTATTTATAGGTCATAATATGCATTATTGGTTTGACTTTTATTAGTAGAGGAATAAACTTATTTAACAGTGATATTTAGCATGTTCTTTCTTAGAAATATAAGGTTTGGAGTCTTGTTCACAAGGAATTAGTGGCACTTAACACATATGAATAACTTATACAATTTACTCCATTGAGACTTGAACTATATATGTGGGAAAGTTTACTAATCATTAATTATGCTTGTGCATGCTATCAACTGCATATTTGAGTTGTTATATATTGTTTATTTATTTCTCTTCGTCATTTGTAACAAAAAGGGGGAGAGATGAATTATATATGAATGAAATGTGTTTAAATTTGAATTTTGAAGTTTGGAGAGTTTGTAGTAATGGGGAGATGATTTTTTGAATGTTTAGCTAGATTAAGTTTTGATATTTAGTGATATCAATGTTTGGCTTTAGTGTGTCGACTTACATTGATATTGCATCTTAATTTAGTTTGTAAATTGTTGAATTTATAATACCTGTCTCAAATGCTTTTATTCCTAATACTGTTTCATATGCTTTTATACTTGGTATTTGAGTTCTTTTTTCAGGAAACAGGTTGGACAAAGGAAAGTAAGATTCAACCGAGTCATTTGGTTTTGGGTAGATTAGATTGAATCAACTTTGATTTGTAATATGTGTTTTGTTATAGAATATCAAATGGGGAGTTTGTTAGGTTTAAAAGTTGTTAGCAATTTTTTGACAAAACTATTGTTATAAAAGAGTTTTTAAAAGTCAAAGTGTAAAGTGGTTAGTTAGAAGTCCTAGGGTTCGAGTATGGAACGAGAAGGAAAAAGTCCCCCACAATTTCACTAACCTATCGCCTAGCTGATGCTCGAGCGGTAAAAATAAAAACTGATTTGTCGCTGGCTTCGCTCGAGCGAAACATCGTTGCTCACCTATTGCTGAGCTATCTCTCTAGCGACAATGTATCCCAAGAAAACCTAATTCATGGTTTTCAAGGTTTTTATCCAGCCCATACTACCCAAAACCTCTTCACTCTATATATGGACGCTCGAAAAATACATGTTGAACATTGAGAGAAACAACGTTTTGCATCCTCCATATCATTCCACATCATTCCTGGAGTTCAACCATTATATTGATTTCATTATTGCTGTGAAAAACATCAACCTCACATAGAGCAAACACCAAAACACTTACTTCCATAGCATGTGTCAGAGTTCTTAAAATCAAGGAAGGTGACCGGAGTTTCTGGTTGTTGGAGAACAATAAGTTCTCATTAATCTACATGAGATAGACAAATTCAGAAGGTTGGGAGTTGCTGTAGGATCACGTGATTCAGAAGGCCTTTGGTGATTACAGTCAGTAAGTTAGAAAGCGCTAGTGTTAGTCAAGTTAACATTACTTTAAGTTGATTCGTTTATAGTGGATTGTTATTGGCTTGGGTCCGGAGTTTTTACCTGGGGTTTCTCCATCATCATATTTTGCGTTATTTACTGTTTTCTATATAACGGTGACATTCAAACCATATGAAAATTGAATTGATTGACTAACCATCTAGAAACAATTAAAGTGACTTGTTACTTATTAATTGTTAATTTTAATTCCGCATAAGTATCTATTCACCCCCTCTAGGTGTTAGTTGGGTCGAACCTCGTTATTTCAATTTACAAATTTATCGAACTTTACTTTCAAACACACATTCCAATTGACCTACCGATAGTATACAATTATCCATCACTCAATTTTATGTGGAAATTACATCATATACCTATTACTTAATTAATTTTCAATTATTAATTTTTAACATTCTTTTCACTACAAATACTATATTTTTACAGTGAAATCAAAATCTAAAAGATACCTAATTCATATAGACAATAATATTGGTAACAAAATTTACTCCCCAAACATGCCATGTGAAGTTTAATCACAATTATAATCCCTAAAATCATGCCTCTTTACATTCCAATCAAAACCTCTACCAAAAATCCTCCCCAACGTGTATGATCCCAAAAAAATCTCAAAACCCTATCGGAAAATGATCTTATACAGATATAAATCTATGTAATCCCTATATTATTCCAAAAATGAAATCCCCTCTTCTTATTTTCCAGCATTTGTTAGGGATGTATCGATGTTATAAAAACCAAAATCGGAGGTGTGCTAATAACCATATTCACTCAAATTCAATCCATCTGATGTAATACAAAGTGGGTTTCAAGATTCCGACAGACTATAGCGACCGGTAAAAGCAGTTCCAATATGGGCTCCAATCAAATCAAGCACAAGGTTGGAACCACAAATCCCAATGCTGTTACAAGTCGTTTGATAGGAATGTAAAATGTATATTTTTCCCTCATTATTTTATGTGCTCGTATGATTAATTAGTACCAAAATATACTCATTCATATTTTGATTTAGGTGACAATTTTATGGATATGGCATAATTTTGAAAAAATAAGCAAACAAAGATCAAAATGAAAGAAAACGAAGTTTGAGGACTGAAATACAAATACTCAAAAGTTATGTGAAACCTCACTATGAAGATTTGAGAGTGTTAGAAGT
>CAIGRN010144154.1:0-12939 GCA_903798345.1 Fraxinus anomala
TTATACCTATCTCATCGCTATAATGTTGATTTTCAAGATAAAATTTTAACTAGAATTTGAGGGTATAAGTGAATATACACTATCTAGAGAGAGAAAGTGTTCTCTGGTCGAATCCTCTAGCTGCGACGACAAAAGTAGAGACAGAAAGTGGAGGGTTTTCTTGGTATTTAGCGGGGTTTCACCTCACATAGTATTTCTTTATAAATTCTCATGGACAGTTTTAATAGAATTTAATGGATTTCATAAGATTTGAATAATTTTAAGGGCTACACTAAAAAATTTTACTTAAATGTTACAATGATTAAATTTAATTTATAGTTACAAATAACAAAAATAATGACATAATTTATACCTATCTCATCGCTATAATGATGGTTATCTTTGCTCCCTTCTTTATTTGTTAATTTTTCTCGCTATTTTCTCATCTAGATGGTGTTAGAAAGAAAAGGGAATATATAATTTCTCACCTCTAAATAGGGGAGAATTAAGAAGCAATTCTTTACAATCATTCGATTTTAATGATGATTTAATTAATATAACTTTTATGAATAAATTAATACTTTACAATGTAAAAATACTATTAAGCCCCTATTTAGGCTCCATTAAAATTAGTTTTAAGGGAAAAATGTATTTTGAAATAATAATTTATTGGAATATGTACGGTAAAAAAGGAAGGAAATTTATTTTTTTAAATTTACGTGTAATATTATTTTATTAAAAAAATTTGTGATTGAAAAAAAGAAAGTTAAAAATACATTAAAATTAAAATGGAGCCCAAAGTAGGGCTAAAAGTCCATAGGCAATCATTAAATACTTTACATGGAAGCACAAAAACTTTGATTCTAAGGGACGTATGATATGTCCCATATCAAAGATAAGACATGCCTGCCATCCCGTGTTGCAATATGTTATATGTCTAATCAAAACCTGTCTCATGTTGTGAACATAAACAATTTACTCTATGATTTCCCGTTTGTAGGTTGATAAGCGTGGAATTACCACTCGGAGGTAAAGTGGGGTTGGACATCTTCGTCAACTTGGGTTGGGTTAGATGAGGTTTCCATTGATTGCAAAAAAAAAAAAAGTTATGAATTGACACTATTCACAATTATTTTTATTAGCACATGTTTGAGCTCCATTATTTTAATTTCTTTTTCTCAAATTCATGTTCAATCAAGCATAACCTAAGTATATTTCCTTCCTCTTCGATTGTGTTACATGTTCATAACAACTTACATAATGGTTTATCAACAGATGATGTGGCGAAATTTCATTGAATCAAAATTTAATCAATCAAATAACTTCTCCACTTACATTTTAACACATCATCATTATGTAAATAGTTATGTACAAAAAACATTTTCTTTCCTTTTTATAGTATCCTACTTCTCACATTTAGATACATCCAATTTATGATCGTCACATCAACTAATCGTTAAGTGATAAATGAAAATTTCAGGATAAATTTCTCTTGGGATCCTGAACATTTGAAAGTTGTGACGATGAACCGAATATTTTATTTCAATTACATGGAGTCCTATAGCTTTCAAATGTTTGCTTCTGAAGTCCTTTTATGACAAAAATAGTTAGTTTTACCCTAAAAAGGTCCAAATTTGAATAAAATGACACTTGTAACATTAGTGATTTAAAACAAGGGAAAATTACATAATTCATCTCTAATTTTTCAAAAATGGTCGGAATATAGTTTCAACCTTTTTTAATGGCGCCATTCATTCCCAACCTTTTAGAAAATAAGCTTAGACATTCATCCCTCTTGAGAGATTCCATCCATTTTGAATGTAAAGATAGAGCTAGCAATGGCCCAAGTCAAGCTGGCTCGGACTTGTTGGGGGCATGAGCGCAGCCCAAGATCGACTTATGCCCATCACAAGGGCTCGACCCAGCCCTTAAACTCGTTGGCTTATGGATCGAGTCGAGCCGGCCCACGAGCCATACGAAGTTTTATTTTCTTATAAAATATTCTTTTTGAAAATACTCCCCCTTTTGGGGACTTAAGATCAGCTAAGTTTAATATATGCGGAATTACAATTGTACACGAACAAATTGTTAAACGCACAATTTCTTTTTAGAAAGTGAATAGACTAAAGAAAATAACAAATTATGATGAACTCACAATTAATTTATGTGGTTAGATAATTTTTGATATATTTATCTTAAAGTTGGAACTCTGTGCCTTTTCTGTCATTTAAACACATTAAGCTCTGTAATATGTCTTATTTGAATATTAATTAGTATTTAGACAAAACCCTATCCTCTACATTAAATAGAGACTCGGATGCTACAGTATTAATCGAATGTGTTAATTGATCACATGCTATAAGAAAAACAATTGGATATTAAAATTTTCTTTCGTTCTCCAAAAATAAAGTAAATCTAAAGATTTTGCATCTATCGGCACTAACATTGTAAGCATATCGTGAGTTAAATAGCTACCTAATTGTAATAGTATTCCACATCCATCTATATTCGATGTACTTTGGTTGATAAGAAGTATCAACATATGTATTAATTTTTACTGTACTGACCATTGTTAATAATACTTACTCGAGGTCTTCGAAAACAACGTCGACTTCTAGTGACAACACATTATCGTTAGGCATTGGTACGAGTTGCCGTCTACATTCCACTGGAACTTTGAGCATGCATATCATATAAACTTCTTCTCTATATTACAATATGTAATTGAAGTTTCAAAATCTGATGCATTTGCGATTCGAGTTTTAACATTGTACTCTTTAAATCATATCTAGGGTCCATTATATAAGGTAACAAAAATAACATAGGTAAATCTTTTTTATACTTCCTAAAATTTGCTACAATATGATAAAAGTAAGCAAAAACTTAGGGACTAGTAGGGTAATATTCTCCGACAATGCATTAATGACGTAAAAAAAAAAGGATTTCGAAATTTTTTTCACTTAAAATACAATTTTTCAATCATACTCTTGTAAATTATTTTCTAGGTCGTATGCATGTCGAGAGTTGTAAAAAGCAATAATAAGATGTTCGTAGCCTTCACAAGATTTAGTACAAGGAATGTTGAATTTCATCTATGATTTATATTAGTGACAAATATTTTGGGTTCAAGCTCTTTGCAGTATTCATCAAAAGCTTATTTTCTATTAGGATATATCGTAATAAAGATTACAACACTCTTAATTTTGTCAAATTCATTTTCATCTAATTTTAACCCATCTTGATCAATTAAACTAAAAATATAACAAACACAATGCATATAACAAGAGTGCCACCAAAATCAAGATAAAAAAACCCGAGCTAATTTATCAATTACTACTTTCTTAATCGTTGCATAGTCAAACGTAAAACTACGAACATTATTCTCACAATTAAATTATTTAAAACTACATATTAAAGCATTAAATATATTAATAGTACTATGAGAAAATTCAAGACCACTAAAATGTGATCTAATGACGGAGACGAAGCGAGAGTAGCATTTTGTGATGTGTTGGAGTCGCCAAACATTTCTTCAATAAATAATTATTGTGATCCATTTGATATTCAATAAAATATAAAATTGAAATAAGAACGTAGAATGTAGAAAAAAATAGTAGATTGAATTGCAAAATGGAAGAAAAAATTAGTACAATGTAGATTGAATTGCAAGAACTAACTGTATAAAATTAAATTATTATAATTAAATGAGAAATTTAGGAATGTAGAGATAATCGTGGTGTGAAAATATTAAAGTTGAAACAAGGTATATATAGAGAGATTTTTTTTTATTTATTTATTTAAATCTGACCTTAGGCCAACAATCCAAAGCTTGACTCGCCGATCTTTTTGGAGAAAAATTTACAATTCAGATATTAACTATGACCAATTCAATTTTCAGGTTCTATGTTTCAAAATTCAAAACTCGAGTGATAAATAAATAATTAAAAATATTATATTAATTAAATATATTAAGTTCGTAATTATACAATTAATGATCACATATCATCAAATTAATTAGTCATAAATTATTTTTCGGTCACAAATCAAAAAAAATTATAAATCACAATTTATTTATCTATTATAAATCACAAATTTTACTGGCCACGACTTATTTAATGGTCACAAATTATTAAATTAGTTAGTTACAAGTTATTTATCAGTCACAAATTATCGAATTTTTAAGTCACAATTAAATAATTGATGGCAAAATAACCAAATAGTTGGTCACCAAACATCCCACCCCTATCCTCGATCCTACCACCGACATCAATACTTGGTCACAAATCATCTGATAGTTGGTAACAAACACTCTTCGTCTCACTTCCACCCCAATCCCACCATCCCCACACAAATAGTTAATCAAAATAATCTAAATAATTGGTCACAACCACATAAATAGTTGGTCAAGAACATCGCTCATCCAACTCCCACCCCAATCCCACCACCAACCCAAAATAGTTGGTCACAATAATTCAAATAATTGGTTAGAAACACCTGCATCCCATCCCTACCCACGACCACCATCACCAAACCGCACAAAATCACTACCATATATCACAGCAATGCAAAACCAGCACAAAACACCGATGACACCACCACAAATCGCTACAAAACCACCACAAAACTGCAACAAACCACCACAAAACAACACAAAATCGTTGCAGGTTTGCTACTGTAGCGGCGCTCAGAATACGCGCAATGAACCTATTGCTATACTTAAGGGCACACAGTTCATCATTGTATAGCGACGCACTAAGCACCGCTGATCTTCCTTGCTAAGTTCAGTGGTGCTCAAGGCGTCGCGACTCAGATCAGTGACGCTCTGAGCGTCGCTGTATCTACAACCACCTCAAAACTACCACAAAACCAACCAACAACAATCACAGAGAACCTCCATCTACATCTCCATCTCCACCACACTACCCCACAACCAACAAAAAACCCCAAACCAACCACCACCACCACCTCAAATCCAAAGAGAACAAAGGAGACCACATGCCTTGGGAGTGGGTGCTAGCACATTGGAGCGGAGACATCGAAGAAGCGACTGTTGGGAATGTAAGCATCGGAGTTATCGAAGAAGTGGTTGTTCAACACAGGCTGTAGCGACTCGAGTGATGTCGCTCTCATATCGTTGCCTGCGGTGCGGTGTCGTGAGCAGAGAAGAAGCGGTGCTCACATCAGCGAGACACCTGTGAGCAATGTGAAGAAGAAAAAATAGCGGAGAGAGCCGTCATCGCTGGAGTACTGAGAAGAAGAAGAAAAATGTAGAGAGGAAGAGAAGTCACCTTTGATAAGATCCAAATGAGAATTAATTTAGGGTTTGGGTGGTATGGCGGAGAGAGCCGTCATCGTTGGAGTACTGTGAAGAAGAAAAAAAAATGTAGAGAGGAAGAGAAGTCATCTTTGATAAGATACAAATGAGAATTAATTTAGGGTTTGGGCGATTTGGTTGGGGTGGGGTGGGGTGGGGTGGGGTGGGGTGGGGTGGGTAGATTTTATTATATTATTACTAATATAAATAATTAAATTATTACATGATTTGTGAATAATTAAACCTCATTTCTGATTTTAAAATAGTGATCTTTAAAAACTGGGTAGGGTGTAATTCCCACATCTTTTTTGGGGGCTTGGTTCATTTCTAAACAAGACCAAGCGACCCATGAGTCGGTAGCCCATTAAGGTCATGGAAAACAACAAAATTTCCTTCCATTTAAATAAATAAACAAAAAGAAAAGAATGTAATAGATCAAAAGAGTAAAGGCAAGTTTACCGTGTAAGTCCTAAAGATTTTCTCCCACTAAAAACAATTAAAAATAGATTAACAAAAAAAATAAAATAAAAATGGAAACTATCCCCAACATAAGAACCTAGTCCCACCGCCACCACAGCCACCATTACCCACTTTAGCCCATGTTTGTCTATCATTCTCCAAAAGGTATTTTTTTTTTTTTTTTCTAAAACTCATTTTCAACTACACATTTTACAATAAAATATTTTACACGTAAAATCAAAATTTTTCCTTCTTATTAACTACACATTCTCCAAAAATCGCTATTTCAAAAAAAATAAAATTCTAATGGGTATCAAACAAAGCCTTAATAAGTAAATTAAGTAAAGAAAAATCAATTAAAATAAAAGAATAATTTAAAAATAAAGAAATCTTCATTTTCCCCACCCTAAACCACCACCAACATCCACCTAAAACTAAATCCTCATCGTCGCCATACCCATCACTGTGAACACCACTATTAAATTAAGTACATGTTTGATGGTCATTATTGAGAAAAAATTGTGATTTGAATAATGATTTTTTGGAAAATGTATGATTGAAAAGTGGGGATTTTTTTTGGATTTTACGTGCAAAATATTTTATTACGTGAATGTGTGGTTGAAAATGAATATAAGAATTAAAGAGTTTTGTTTTGAAAGGGAAAAAATAGGGATTAAGCAAATTGACACTATGAAGACCACCACAAATCACTATTTAAGGACTTCATATCTACCATAAATTTTTGTCAACTACTAGCGGATTTTTAATATGGTTTTTATTTAAATTAACATACTTCCACAGTGGAATGGGGGTGGGGGCATGGTGGGTCACGTGACCCACCAATTTTTTGATATTTTTTAGTTTTTATTTTCTTTTATGTTTTTGTAAAAATGACATAAAAGGGTAAAATTCCATATATTTGGCTATTGTCTTCTCAGTTCAGTTTCGAGAATCAAACGATGGCGATTGACCCTAATTTGTCAGTTGTTCTTAGTGTCAATGGCAGGGGTTATGCTATTGTTTAAAGAAGCTTTTGAGACATAAAAATTTATCGAAGTTCGGAGGGATCTATGATATTGAAAAGCTTAGTGTTTTGAAGAGGTAATTTGAATTATAGAAGTTTGGATTTATTTGTTTTATTATATATTTTTGCTTAAAATTTTGTTTTGATGTTGTAGCTTCAACTTGGAGAGAACGGGAGAGCTATTCATTGTTGGTGGCCAAAAGATACGAGCAGTCCATTATAGGAGAAATCACAATTGAGGTACAAAAGAAAAAAACAAATTAATAGTTTTGAGGAATTAAAAAAGGGTTGGAGTATTGGATGGATTTTGAATTTGGGCACTATTTCTTATTTTTTTCAAAGAATATTTAAATAATTTTTAGTTTCTTCATGTTGTCGAGTCTTTCTCATTTTCTAGCAAGCTTTTGATTTGCATAGCTCAATTAACTTTAACGTGTGATTTGATAGGGAGCTCTCATAGTTTGATAAACACTACGTTAAAACACTGTTGGAAAGAGAAAAAAAAAATAGATAATACGCTCAAAGGACTAAAAAAATTACACCTGGTACATGAGCATAGGAACAAGCAAGGTTATTGTTGTTCTTGGGAAGATGGAATGACATTTTCCTGGCGTATTCCATTCTTTTTTCCATATCTAAAGATCACATATGCAGTCCCATGACATTTACTATTAGGTAACCAACATGCTGACGATAGTAACTTATAATTTTAAATTTTTATTTTCATTGACCAAAAGTCAAAGTGATAGAGAAAATGAATTTGGATTATATCTCTAGTTATTGTCATTCCGTCTGATTTATGTAGAGGAATGATTTTTGAATTTTGTATATTGAATTGTGTCAATTTGATTTGGAATGGGTTTGAAATGATTTATGTTGTATAATTTTTGAATTGTCTATATAGAATGGGTCTGGAATGATTATGTCTAATTTGACTTACATTTATTGAATTTTATTTATTTCAATTAAAAATTAGTATTGAATATCGGTTGTATGTTTTTTATTTTGATTACTTGAATTGATTATTTGTATCAGTCATGAACTTATTCTTTAAATGTAAACCCATTTTTTCTTGCATTTTCTTGTTAAATTGATTGTTTATATTAGTTATGGAACATTATCTAAGTATAAACAATGCAAGCAAAACATGTATAATTCCAAAGCATGTACCACTACGTGTATCAATAACTTAGAAACTAAAAATGACATGTTGAGATAGATATGAAACTAGCAACACAATATATGATATATGTTAAGAATTGGGGTTCCGTCTTAAAACGTTAACCTTGTTAAGAAGAGTAACTCAAACTCTTATAAATTAGTATATGTTTTCATCTTTATTTTATTTGGGATTTTATTCCTTAACATGTCCCTGCAAGATGGTAGTTCGTTTTGAGCAAACCAATTTTAAAATCCGTGTACTCAATTTTTTAAATCTTAATCGGACCAAATTACTCGTTGGAGCTTAATGAACTCTGATACCATGTTAAGACTTGATGTTCCATCTTAAAATGCCAATCTTGTTAAGATGAGTAACCCAAACTTTTATAAATTAATCTATATTTTTATCTTTAGATTTCATCCCTTAACAATATTGATATTATACAAAACACTTAACATAATATCAATAAGGTAAAATAACGCATTATGCTAGTCAGATCATTAATCATTAAAAATATCTATGATTCCTCTTAAGTCAAATATCAAAAACAAATTCAACAATGATATATCTTAACAATGTATCAACTTCTTCCCCTAACTCATATACTATTTACCTCCTCAACTCCCCTTAAATAAATACATATCTCTTCTTCTCTTTGTCACGAATCACAAAGGGAAATCAAGCAATATACTCATGAATATTGTAGAGAGGAACGAGTGAAAAGTTATGCATATGAACAAAATATGCAAAACATATGGTGAGAGAAAAAAATTTCTTTTCGAGACAGTTCTTTTTCATGATTTTTTAAAATATAACATCAAGTTGTGAAAGTTCAAATCATATTAACAATTCTTTGCATACTTATACATATATAATTCATAAACAGTGAACTTTTTCCACATAACTCATTTTAAACATATAGGAGCAAATTATATATACAACCTATGTATGAAAAGTGTTACTAATCTCCTGTAAGCAAGTTTCAAAACCTTATATCGGTAAGAAAGGACATGCAAAGAAATCACTATTGATTAAATATTTTCCTCAAATTATGAAAGTAAACCCAGTGCTACTAGGACATTTTGAATAAAATAGCTCATATTAATTTTTCACTGTATAACTTTTTCTTTAGCCCCTATTTGTTAGCATATATATATTTTTTCTTATCTTATTTGCAGACATTTCTTCATTAAGCTAATTAAATGACCCGTGTAACGAGATTCACGTTGATGACTCTCAAGTCAAATGACTATATGGTTTTAAGATACACTGCAAGGTTAATTACTCGAATCATAAAGATTACGAAGAAAAGTATAAGATATATCTCACATGTAATTCAAATATTTTGAAGCTCAATACTATTTTTTATAGGGAATATGTTAGAGCTTAGGTTAACTATTTAAAAGTCAATCAATATTCAAAGTCATCTCATTATGCCAATGACTTCCATCCTAAATCTCATACTTATAGTCAAGACTTACTCGCAAGAACTTAATATATGCAATGCAGATAATACATGAAGAAACCTATACAAGTACTCCAAATAAGTTCTAAACAAAGTTAGTGAAAAATTTAATCATTCATTAATTTTACAAGTATTTGATCACAAAATAACATCTACAATCACTTTAAATTGTAATAATCATCAAAAATCCTTTTTTTTCTTTTTCGATTTTTTTTTGTTTTTATAATAATAAAAGAAATAATACAAAACAAATGAGTTAAGAAAAAGTTTAGAGTGCATGCATGAATATGTAGATACCATACCATGAACATTGTAGATGCCTGCACTTAAAGACCTACTCAATGAGGAACACAAGTACTCTTACCCTTAAGAGCAACATAAGCAATATTGCAATTTATAACATCACTTTGATCAGGGAGTTCACTATTTTTAAAGAAGATTTAGTCCTTGTTAAATAACTCACCATATTAGTCAAGTGATTCGCTTGGTTAGTTAAGAACTTAACATGAGAAGTGATGTCATATTTGTTGTTCCTAATTGAGAGCTTACGACATCTAGGTCTAATGTGACCTAACTAACCATAATTGTGAGAAGTAGGAATAAATCTAGGAGTAATTCTAGGTTTCAAGCTTTGAACTTTAGGATGAGGAAACCTGTGTTGCACATTTTATTTCTATCCTAGGGCTAGTACATTCTTAGACTTTAGACTTGATAGAGGAGTGTACAACCTTATTTTTAGAACATGAAGCGTTATGAGAATTTGTTTCATTATAGTCTAAACCTCTTCTATTCCGAGTTGGTTTATTCAAACCTAACATGTTGTCAAGCTTCTTAAATTCACTAGAAAAAATTGAAGTTGAGAACTAGATTTTTCAAGATCGCTCATAAGAGTCTTAACATTAATTTCTAAGGATTATTTTTCAACCCTCAACTCAATCAATCTTCTAGTTGACTCCTCAAGTTTAACTTCTATATAAGCTATCCTTTTCTAATTTCAGTTCATGTAATTTCTTAAAGGCAAGGCTATTAGACTTCTTCAACTTAAGGCTCTCTATATACAGCTGGTCAAAGGTCTCTTGTATATCCCAATCATCTTTTGATTCTTTTTTTGAAGAGTCAGATTGCACTATGTCGTCATGAGTCTCACTCTCCTCTAAAGGTTCACTCTTAACCACAAAAGTGAATGCTATATAATTTTCCCCTCATCGGAAATGGAGTTCGCACTTTTATCGTTCCTATTTTTATGTGGAGTTACCTTTAAACTTATCAGGAAGTCTTCTATTATTCCTTAATAATTTGTTAATTTTCTAGCAATTTAGTGAAACTCCTCATCCTTTAGGGTGTCATCATCAGTCTAATCGATAATCTCTTTCTTAACAGTATTTAAGGCTAAAGATTTGTTTTTCTTTTATTAAGGTAGGCTAAGTTCATATGTTTGGATAGATCTCACAAGTTCTTCTATCTTAATAGCATCTAGGTCTTTACTTTTCTCAATAGCTATGGCCTTAGGTTTAAATTTCTCAAGTAGAGATCTCATAAATTTTCTTACAATCTTAGCCTCGATGATTCGCTCACCTAGGTTGAAACTAGAGTTTACTATATCTTCAAATTTGTATAGAACTCATCAAATGATTCATCATTGTTCATCCTAATTTCTTCAAACCCAGTGGTTAATATCTGCGGTTTAGAGTTTTTCATAGTCTTAGTTCTCTTATGTGTGGTTTTTAATATGTGCTATGCTTCCTTAGCAGTTTCACACATAGATACTAGTTTAAACTCTTCGGGGAAAATAGCCATAAAGAATGAATGGACACCTTTACATTTCAGCCACACTAGCTATATCATCCTTAGTCTAAGTAAAGATATCTATTGGTGTAACAACACCAACTACGGATGTAGATGGGGCGGTCCAACCCTTTTCTACAATAACCCACACTCTTTCATCCACATATTTTTTTTAAAAAACCTCTCATTCCAACATTCCAATAAGTATAATTGCTTCTATAAAAATATAGAGGAACACATATTGACCGACTCATTTAGATTAAATTGGGTGGTCACAGATCGATATTAAGCTCTGATGCCAATTGAAGTAATTATCGAACGACATTTGTACCTAACGACACATAGAGATGTATAATGCGAAATTAAAATAATCAACCAATAAACTGCAACAAGTCACTTATTTATTGTTTTTAGATTATTAAGTTTAATGTCAAATTAAATCTGAGTGTCAATCATGCAATATAAATAAAAAGCGTAAAAGTAACGAACAACAAATTCGATAACAAAGGAAAATCCCTTAAAGAACTCTTTACAGCGATAAAAAAACCACCAAACAAACCTTGCCAAAACGATCAACTAGATAAGATAACTTACAGTTGGTACAGACACAATTAAACTTTAGTAGACACTAACCACTCAACCTATAAATCACCCAAAAACCTCTTCGATTATGCAACCTGCACTTTTGAGCAACTCTAGACTTCTTTTCCCTCCGCATAGATCATCAAGAACGAACTCGTTCTAGAACAACCGAAACCCAAGCAGTCTCTTCCCAACTTCAGAACTCTAAAGACTTGTTGGTAAAGATAAATGTTTTTTGTGTTTGATCTTTTGTATTTTGATCTTGTGGTTGAATCAAAAGAATTATGGAATATGTTATTGATCTTTATAGGATGTTCTCTTGTATGAAATATTGATCAACACACATTTGGAATGGACCCATGCTTTGGTATTTATAATATGAATTGCTTGAGGTCAAATGGGATTGGAAAAAGTCATTAAATCGCAAACAGGACTCCGCCCGAATGGGACCGTCACTCGATCGCCCAAAGAGCGTCCAGCAAGTGGCAATAGTTCTGAAATTTTAGCTCAAGCACTTCCAAGGCGGTTGGCGAGTGGTTTTGCGGTGATTTCTTCTCATGATCCATCTTTGACTCTTTCAAGAGCTATACTACTTACCCCGACTCTTTTGACCTTAATTAGAATAGGCCCATTTAGACAAGATCATCTAATTTAGGTGTGCATTTAGATAATAGGCCCATTTGAATTAAAAGTATAGCATAAAAAAGATCATCATGTCTAGCATTGGCTGATAGAAAGAAAAATGAAGTGAAAATCATTAGGACTTCTCCCTCCGTTCATGCAAATCATGGTCAGCTTGATGTTAATTGATGCTTCATGATATGAATGGTTTTATATCTTTTGTATACCCTATTCGTGTTTTTCATCCTAAATTAAAGGTACAATGACATTCAAACTAGTACTGAACGAAAAATTGAATGTAGTTATTCAAAATTTGCCTCTACTATCCAACACACCTCCAACGAGTCTTTACATCCGTCTTTTGTTTTGTTTTGTTTTGTTTTTTTTTTTTACTTGTGCTTTATGATTGTATATATATTAAGTGTGACGTATATTCAAGTTTGGGGGTGTTGATTTTATTATAGATAGGGAAAATTCATTTCTCAGATTTTTACCGTATACTATATATATATATATATATATATATATATATATATATATATATATAT